>JAAAKQ030050489.1:0-16291 GCA_010016005.3 Zanna intricata | reverse complement strand
TTTTATAGGAACATATGTGGTGAACATTTTTCTTATTCAAGTGAGGATTCTGATGACGGATAAGTTTTTTATCTGAGAACAAAAATAACAAATGTAAATAAGTACTGTAATAGTCTCTTTCTTGTATTTTAAATTTTGTTTAATTGAACTTTCTTGTAGTTAATGTATTTGTGGTATATATTTTGCTAATGTTAGTAAATAATAATATCTTTCTTGTATTAATTTTGTTTAATTTAGTTTTCTTGTATTCAGTGTATTTTTGCTAATCATGGCACTTACGATCTTTATCATGTCACTCTTTATAGCATCTGCCAAAAGTGTTTTTCAGCTCTCCTGTGAAAAAAACTTTTTGGCACTTACGGTCTTTACCATTTTCACTCCTCAATTTTTGTAAATTTAGTATTATTATTTTTAATCTGTTGCTCTTAACAACTGTTAAATGAGGTTAAATACTTAACTACATTTAACTGTTAAATGTGGGATGTATTTTGCTTCTTCATGTTTAATTTATATTTAATTCTAGAACATTAAATGGATAAGACGTATTTGCTATTGTAGGAATATTTTGAAATGTTGTTTATTTGAAAATAACTTAGAAATACAGTGTTCATAAAATTGTGCAGCCCATGTATAATGACAAAAGTAATTTAATTATATGATAGTGGAAGCTAAGCGAACTGTAATTTTTACTTACACCTCGCAATGAATGTTCAAATTGTCCTTACAGATATCAGTATCTGTGTACCAATGTCAGTTGGTGGCATGTAGTATCAACTTGTAATCTGGAGTTTTCAAACAAAGCTACAAAGTTTATAATAATTTCTAAATATTACTCTGTAGTTACTGTTTTTGTCAGAAAAAATGTGTCCGATTACTTGTCATTACAAAATATGCAGTAAACACCAATTTTTTGAGAATGCAGTTGGTCTCTCCAGGTAGGTAAATGTAAGGATCCTCAGAACTGCATACTCTATTGGTTTGGTCGTTAGGGTATTAAGAAAGGTGAAACTGCATTTCATCTGAATAAAAATACAATTTGATTTTAATAGATAGTGTTCCTGTTTTGAATAACTTCATATGAAATGTTTGTAGTACCTACATAATGAAGTCATCTCTTAAAGTTTGGTTGTCAAGTTCTTGCACTATTCGAATTTGGAAACTGTGACACTTTAGGTTTTTAGCCTTGTGAAAAATCCTGGCTGAAAATCCAATATGTTGTGTAAGTTTCATGAGTAACTTTCTTGGAGAATGTAAAAGCAACTGATGAAAATCATGTTACATTGAAGAATGACCATTTTACATTTATGATCAGCTGCATTTCTTGTTTCTTAAAACCTAGAGTAAACAAAAGATAGTTATTATTTTTAAAAAATTAACCATAAAAACATTTTGAACTTTAGAATAAAACTGAATGCTTAAATAATGTTCTAAAATAAGTATACACTTAGCTTGTAAAAAGTGCATGCTTGTTTTATTGTTATGAAATATGACATAGACAGAGGGACGACAAGTCCTATGATGTTTTAAGTTTTCATCTTATTTAGTACAGCTTAGTAAAATTACAGGTGTCTCAATAGACACCTGTAAGTCTAGGATCAGGATCTGTCATGGGTTGGCATGACTTTGTGAATGCTTTGTGTAACCATTATGTAACTTTTATAAGTATTATTTATTATTTTTTCTGTGGCTATATTATAACTTTTGAATTGCATGGCTGGAACTTGTATCATAATGAGGGTAATTATGAAACAGATTTTCATTATGATACAGATATTCAATCAGACAAAAGCCTATTCTTTTCAACCATTTAGTAATAAGAAGCAGGTATTGTTTAATGTTATCACCTGCTAATCTACTTTGATTTTAATCCAGTTTAATAGTTAGGAAACAGATGTTAATTTGAAAGTACACCAATAGGTAACTAAGTTTCTATATTAAACTGTTTATCCTTTTGTTAATTATTCCAGATTCTGTGGAGGAAATGTCTTTATCACCAATTGATATTAAAGAAAAGGCAGAAATTATGATTAAAACCTATTTCCTCAGGAATGTATTGTTTAATAAATCTAAAAAAAAAATTGTAAACAATGTATTTTATCATTGATTTAAGTCAATAATTCTAACATTTTCTCAGCTGTAGAAAAAATATGGTATACAAATCTCTATAATGGCCATTAATGTATGTATTCTTGTAAAGTTTATGGCACTTGTCAAGGATTGAATCATAACTTACTTTGAACTTGTGCATTAATGATTATCATAGGCTTGCAAATGTACTATTTTTTGGCATATTTATGTGCTGATCTGAATACTGATTTAGGTTTTTGTTTCTTGTTTTAGGTGGTGGTAACCCATTTCAAAATTTGGAGAAAACTAGTGTCCTCCAGGAAGCAAGAACATTTAATGATACTCCAGTAAATCCAAGAAAATGTACTCACATACTTACAAAGATATTGTATTTGCTAAACCAGGTATGCTATTTTAATTTTTTTTTCCATTGCCATTGCCTTTTTCTTCCCCCTTTATTGTTGCTTATATTGTTTGGTATTTTACTATATATAGAGTGTTTCAACTTAAAAGATGCTTTGTCACTCAGTAATTTATACAAAATGCATATTTTTGTTAAAATGCACATACTGTTGTGAGATGGATAAAATAATGTAGTAGATGTTGGTACAACTAGAGCTAGAGTGGGGAGGACTATTGTTGCCTGCACGAGTATTACCAGACTTGTCAAGCATTGGCTTTTGAACAAGGTTGTGTAATTTGGTGTTGTTTGTTAAAATATGGTTAATTGTTGAAGAATGTGTATTTATGATGGAAACTTCTTTAGAAACAGAATCTCATGTTGTGTGTTGGCAAAAGTTTAGGGAGAAATTTGAAAAGGAACTGTTAGTGAAAAGTATTACTCAGAATTAATTTTAAAAAATGTTCTGAAACGGATTTGGTGTTAGACCAGAAATGTGGCTGACACAAGTCAATTTTAACGATACAGGTCATACAGGATGTTAAAGCGGCAGTTACAAGATCTCCTAATGAATCTTTGTGGAGACTAAACTGGGAAAAGAACATTTCACTAGGTTCAGCCCGCACCGCAGTGAGGAATGTACTGAAATGTTGGTAGTATTATGCTAAAGGGGTTCACTACAGCAATTATGGTTCAAGAACTTCATTGGAGACAAAATTTTAGATCAAGTGTTTTTCATTGATGAAACATGGGTTCATCTTTGTTTTTTGTTAATAGCAAACTACTGGAACTGGGGTAGAACTATCCACACACCCTTTCATGAATTTCCCCTACACTTACAAATATTTGGCCTATGATGTATAAGTTCAAGGCAGCAAATAATACGACCCTTTTAAAAACCAGATGCTGCCATCTACCAAGAAATTATCCTGTAGTTTATAGTCTTACTACAAGAGGATGAGCGGGATTGCTGGTTGCAACAGGACAGTGCCGCTACAGGATTTTTCAATGGTAGAATCATTTTTAAAGGACTGTGGCCACCAAGATCCCCTGACCTGACTAATTTAGACTTCCTTTTTTGTAGGATTACTTAAAGTAATTGTTTATAGAAGCAATCTACACCCTGCAAGATATGAAGACAAATATTACTAATGCCGTTCAGGAAATAGACAGGATACAGCTAAAAAGAGTATCTGGGAAAACGTTCCGTCATCCATTCACTTCTGTGTACTTGTCAAAAAGTGTGTAGAAGTGGATTGACATCATTTATGCAACACCTTGCATATTATGTAAGTGTTTGCCAATAAACTATTATTTATACTCTAAACTAAGTGATGTTGAACAATTTTCAACAAACTTTTTAAGTTAAACATTCTATATACCTAATAGATAGCAGTATACAGATTGTAATTTCTTTCTTAAGGCCTTAACTATGTATTCTGTGATGTATCTGTAGGCTATTTATTATTTTTCCTCATAACAAATTTTCATTTGTGACTTGGATTTACTAGGATTCTTTTGCCACCATCCCGTTTGGTCACCCTAAAGCATAAGACCGAATGTCCGTGCTTTGAAGGGCTACTATACCTTGAAACAGTTTAAGTAACCTAGTTCCTAATAGCTCTTGGAGCTAATCTAATTGCATGAATGGTATAAGCACAATTTATTAAACCAGTTGCTAGTGTGTCCAGCCGTTCACATGTCATATATTTTCTAAATGGGTAGGCATACCCTGTCTTATAATAAAATATATGAGCATCATAAATTAAAAATTTATCTCATCAATTTAATTAAATGACAGCAATTCACTGCTGTGCCTTGGTTGCTGTATGCCAGCAAGTACCTGTCATCCTTTACAGCTGCTTGGAGCTATAGCTATAGCTAGCACACTGACTTGCCACTTATGAGTGGCCAGTTTTCCCCTTCACCTCTTTATGTTCCAGGGTAGTGTGAGCTCTGGTCCCCCTAAGAGTGAGGCAGGTTGTACATCATATGTACATTCGACTACACCTCCCTGCAGACACACAGCTCATCAGTTGCCAGGCAGAACCTGAACAGATATTGTTTCAAATTTATGCGGTTGGTGAGCTCTTGGGGCCTCCATTTTCCTTAAGATGACTTGAGGTGTACCATTCCTGAATCCTTATATAAAATTATGTAAAGATCTTCCCTTAATTGTGTTGTTCTATTCACGCTGCCATACTTCCATTATGAGGCTCTGAAGGCTCTTCTGCAAGTGGGAGATCGGCAACACTACAAAATTTATATCTTCAGCATTGTGATCACTGTTCCATTGTAGTACACTCCCACCCGAAACCACATCCCAAATATCTTGGCCTCCTGACCTCTTTGTAGCTTCCACATGCTACCTGAATTTACATTGCTAAATCAATTGGGAAAGTCTTTCCCAATATGATGGTGGCCTGAAAGGCGGTTTTAAAAACACCAGTGTATAGAATGAGAACTCGGCACTCCTTAAATTTAGAATATGTGCTCTATTTTTTTTCCAAACTATGTGCCCATACGGCTGCCGTATAAATGGTCATACTTTCGAAGACTTCTCATTACACTTTGTACAATTGGTGGCCCAACAGCCCATAGTTCTTCCGAGCAATTCTTCTAAGCTTGTGCATCACAAAGACGGCTTCTGCTGTTACTTATTTGATATGGTTGCTAAACAGCAACTTTTCATCAAACAGCACACTTAGGTACATGTGAACTCTTACTTGGCTAGTTTAATTACTCAACTTATACAGCCTTCATAATTAATGTGCGGGTTGCGACTATATGATAATTTTTATGTGCTCTTCAGAAGTATATACTTTGTCTTGGGCACAGAAATCTTTAAATTTTGACTGTCCATCCAGTCCTCTGCTGCTGACAAGGCTGCTTGCACTGTTTCTTTTAGTTGCAGTTGTGAATTACCACCAACTAATAGGAGGCAATCATTGGTGAAAGCCTGGGCCGTAACTCCTTCTGGGAATGTCAGTGCCAGAAATCTGTCAAAAACCCAGGTTCCACAGCAAAGGACTGAAAATGGAACCCTGTGGGGTTCCTCTAGTCATGGACTTTTCCACAACTAGGTGCACATCCTTAAACAGAGTCGTGTGGTTAGACAGATAGTCAGGCACAATGGCCTGTAGTGCTTTGGGAACATTTCGGCATTTGAACTCGTAGAGGACAGGACTCCAACACAAGGAAGGAAATGCTGCCTCTATGCTAAAAAAATTGCTAAAACATATCTGCAGTCAGTGCTTTCCACTGGGCAAGAGCATTTAAGATGCAGCCCTTGGTGCCAGCCCCTTCCATGAAGCCATATTGGCCTTGATTTAGAAAACTTTTCGCAGCTGTGTTTTTTCGGAGCTGTTCCACAACCAGCCTTTCAAGCAACTTGCTGAAAACCGGCAAGAGGCTGATGGGTCGATAACTGCCAACATCACTAGGATCCTTTCCAGGTTTTAAGAGCACCCTAACCAAAGCCATCTTCCCACTAGTCGGAAAGCAACCGCAACTAAGGCACTCCGAGAACAGTATGTAGTGGCCTCTTATGACAGGTAGCAGATGGTGAAAAATATCCAGGTCAAGTTGCTCAACCTGTGGTGTCTTTTACAGTGCCATTCGAGAAACCACCTGGTCTATGGGATCCACAGCCCAAACCCTGATTTCTCCTTCACCATCCTGAGGATCTGGAAACAAAACTGAGTATCAAAGAATGCCTGGTAAGTTGCCATAAGTGTTAAAGTGTGGTCTTGACTACCAAACTCACATTGAATACTGGATAGGATATGCAATGGCTTTGATTGATAATGTGATTTTGCAAGCCTGGTAGTTCGCAAAATCATGTGGATGGAGTCTTGCCAGCATTTGAGCTTGGCCTTGATGGCATGAACAATTTTCGATGAATGTGCCAGTAGATGTGGAAATATTCTGCGTGCACATCATCAATGCTATTGCAATGATGGTAACATTTCCTAGCAGATTAACTCTTGCACACACCACACTAAGGTCAGTAGACCTGTAAGCAGATCTGTAATTAACACTCTTTCATATGCAAACTGGCCATTGCACAAGATGCCATTCATTGACCTAAGCCACTGTAGAACTCTGTCACAGCCAGTCTTCATGGCCCGGCCATGAATCACAATCACAATTGTTGTGATTGTGTCACAATCACAATTCCGCTCAGACATTGTTCGCCCTCCAAAAAAAAAAAAATAAAAACAAACAATCACAGTTGGCTTCATGAATCTCTGAAACTTGAACAAAGGAAACATCCTTATTTTGCCAACAGTGGCACTCCTGCAACACACTATGTAGCTGTTCTGCTATTAATTCCACAGCTACGCAGGTTGACTAACTGCCACTGTTAGTTTACAGTCCCGATGACAGGAATGTAAAGACAGTGTTCTTGCAGAAAACTATTAAATTAATAGCAATCTGTATTAATGTGGTAGTGTAAAATGCAAGTTTACAGTATGGGCCCAGAGGCTGAGAAGCGATTCAATTGTGTCTTATATGAAAAAAATACATTTTCATGTCTTCTCCAATTTGTAAAACCAATCACTATTGAAATTTGTTAAATTTAAAAGTGATTTAGCATTTATCAATTAGTGAGATAAACCACATACTTTCAGATGGTGGAATTAGTTTTAATTAAACTTTAATTTTTCAATGAGTTTTTTAAAAAAAATTAACAAATTATTATAAAAAGATGAAATAGATTTTCATTTAAAACTTAGTGAAGTTGTAGAGAGATATGTCTTCTATTCATATGTAACCTTACAATAATGACTTAAGTTTTACAAAATTTATTTATAAGTACAGGGATTAAATCAACAAATTTGAAAATTTAACACTTAAACAAGAAAACTGGGAATTCAAATATTCAAAAAACTTTCAAAGTATGATTAATTGTCTTGAGTATTAGTTATCTCTGTTATTTTGAATTTTTGTATTATAGAATATATTTTAAATTATTTAATGGATCAAAAGTTATAGGTATTTGTTTATGGTGCGCACAACTCGTAAATATATACTGTGCAGCAGTTACACTTCAGCACACCTATTTAGAGAGCAGTATTTTGTTTATTAGTTAGTGCCAAATCTATTGGTTATAAAAAAAAGTGCTGACTTGCAAAGTTGAATTTTCTCAAAGTCGAATTCTTTACACTTGAAGTGTAGAATTTTCTCAGCTTTCCGATGATGCCAGCAGCGTTTTGCTATTTTAATAAATAACTGATTTACAATAACTTTTTTCAAATTTGTTAATAAAATGAAATTAGCAGGAAGATATTTTTATAAAGAGTTTTATATATTAATCCACTCATTAGAGATCCTTTCCATGTGGTCTCATTCTTAGGATATTTTTTCTTCTATTTTGACCCTCCTGATCTAATATGCCTCATCCATTTGTACAGGGCATTAATTTGATCGTAGAATAGTGAATATGTTCCAAATAAAAAAAAAAAAAAAAATCAGTAATATATGTGGGATTGGCCTTAATAAAACATTTTCTCAGTGATGGGTTACATGAGAACTATGGGTAACATTTTTCTATAGCTTCCAGCCGTAGAGGTGCCTTTCAAAACTGTACAAATTTCTTATTTGAAAAATAAGAAAATTTGTACAGTTTAAAAGAACAAATTACTACCTTTGCCGTTGGACAACAAAGGCAATTTAATTTTTGAACAAATTATTGCCTTTGGAAATTGCTGATTGATACTTTTTCTACATCTTTTTCTTTAAGGCCGAAAGTGAGAAGTTTGTTAAAAAAACTTTTATAATATGCTCTAATTTTTTTCATTTTCAGGAAATTAATTTAACAACTTTTAAAATGAGGTTACTTTGTTTGGTAGTATGTATAGTTTTGATTACTTTGAGCATTGAAGCATATTTAATCAAATAAAGTAAGCTTCTTATTGTTAAATAACTTCTACAAAAACACAATGTAAATTATTGACTGCTGTAAAATGAGGTTACTTTGTTTGTTAGTATGTGTAGTTTTGGTTACTTTGAGCATTGAAGCATATTTTATCAAATAAAGTAAGCTTCTTATTGTTGAATAACTTCTACAAGTTGCTTCTCTCGCATTGGATGTTGTCTTTTGTGGATGACAAGATGTTGAATGTAGCTTTGATGTCTGCAAGGTAACTAAAGAAACTTACTGTCTAATAGCATCTAACAAAATTTACTGAACTAATAAGATTTTAGGAGAGTTTTCCTTATTTTGATGTATACTTTAAGATGGTTATGCTTTGCTCCAAAACTATGACTGTTTGAAACCCTTTTATTTTAGAGGCACATTATACATGATTTTGTTATAATTATTTTGTCAAAAAAAATAGGATGTACATGATTATGAAGTAATTGTATGACAGTAATGCCTTAATTAATGAAATAATTTGCTAGCGCTGTATAATTTTTTAGACTTCATCAAAGAGATGTTAGGTAGGTAAATTTTCATGATGGGTAAAAAATGTTGCTTTGCTGATCAACACACTATAATCTGTTTACTTTTTTATGTGTTGTAGGGGGAGCAGCTTGGTTTGACAGAAGCAACCGAAGTGTTTTTTGCTATGACAAAATTGTTCCAATCAAAAGATGTAGTACTTCGCAGAATGGTGTATTTAGGTATAAAAGAGCTTTCATCATTAGCTGAGGATGTCATTATAGTCACATCTAGTTTAACAAAAGATATGACTGGTCGTGAGGATTTGTATAGAGCAGCTGCAATTCGAGCACTCTGCAGTATTACTGATGTAATAAATCTTGATTTTAATTAAAAAGTATTAAATAATAAAGATTGTAAAGTTAATTATTGCTTTGTTTGTTAAATATTACTATTGCCTTTGGAAATTGCTGACTGATACTTTTTCTACATTTTTTCTTTAAGGCCGAAAGTGAGAAGTTCGTTAAAAAACTTTTATAATATGCACTAATTTTTTTTCATTTTCAGGAAATTAATTTAACGACTTTTAAAATGAGGTTACTTTGTTTGGTACTATGTGTAGTTCTGATTACTTTGAGCATTGAAGCATATTTAATCAAATAAAGTAAGCTTCTTATTGTTGAATAACTTCTACAAAAACACAATGTAAATTATTGACTGCTGTAAATTGGTTAATTTTAACAGTAGAATGCCAAATGCATGTAACTTTGTGCATAACTTTTTCTACTTGCATACCTTTTTATGTCATTTCTTTTTTTGCTTGTGCAACATTTTCTAGTTTATGAAACAGAAAAATGTATTATGTATATAAAAATAAAAATATACATTCATATTTTTATAAAAATAATTGATTGGTACTTTTATAGCAGTGCATGGAAGGCTTGATATGTTCTTTATTAAGGGTATTCCTGTTGTTGCAGTGATGGGACGATTAGCTTATATTTATACTGAACATTGGAAGGAAAGATGCTGCGACATCTATAATGTTTCTCTACATTTATAACTTCTTTGATTGAAATTCAAAAAAATCTAAGGAATCCTTTTTATTGATTAGCATAAGAATATAGATCTTTATGTCAGGGTTTTTCTCTTTGCTGATCGATATGCCCAAGGGGCGAGGATGCCATATGTAGTTTGATAAGTTAATTTTAACTTTTTTAAAAAAAATCAAAGCTTTCAATAGTTAAAATAAAAAGTATTGCCCACAATGAAATATGGAAATTGTCTGTGAACAGTAAATTGTTGGTTTCATTGCTGTCTATAAAAAATCAAGTTAAATAATTTTTTATTGAAACCATATGTTTTTGTTTAGGTACACAGGTATATTTGGGATACCTGTATAATATAAATTGCAATTTATAATGATAAAGATTTTTTTTTTAAATTTAGTTTCATTATTGTTTGACAGGTCACAATGTTGCAAGCCATAGAAAGATATATGAAACAAGCTATAGTAGATAGAAATTCAGCCGTCAGCAGTGCAGCTTTGGTTAGTAGTTTGCATCTTACTAAAGTAGCCAATGAAGTTGTTAAACGATGGGTGAATGAAGCTCAAGAAGCAGTAAATTCTGACAGGTATATTTGACAATAAAAACAATATCAGTTTATAAGTTTGTCTTCAGGCTTTTTATGAAGTACAAAGAAATATTGTAATTGTGAAAAATTTCGGTTTTCAGATTTCAATGGAAATTTCCATTTTGACCATCCCTGAATCCAGTTTGACTAGCTTCAGCGTGATGTTTATACATATGTATGTATTATGTATGTATCTTGCATAACTCAAAAATGATTAGCCATAGGATGTTGAAATTTTGGATTTAGGACTGTTTTAATATGTAGTTCTGGATCTCCCTTTTTGATTCCAATTAACTGAACCAAAAGTGTCCAAAAATACCCAAATTCCAAAAAAATTAGATTTTGAACTTTTTCTTAACAGCAGTAATAAGTCCTGATTGAGTTCTTTTCAACGATATATCATAAGTAGTACTTATTTTCATTACTCCTAGAGTTACAGCCAAATAAAATTTTAATGAATGAACTATTTGAACCTTACAAGGGGAAAGGCATGTTGGTTCGAATCACACTCATCTCCTTCCTTTTTAACTTTTTTTTTAAAAATTAAATATATTGATTTATTAATAATTATTAACCTCTAATTGTAAAGGAAATTTACAATCAATAATAAAAATCAGAAGTTATTAATGAAATAAAATTTTATGTACTTTTCATTAAAAGGAGAAAGTGTAATTTAACAGGCATACAAGGAAGTCATGCAAGTCCACATTTGATTTTTAAGGTTTATTTTCACTGTGAACTTAAAAAAAGACACAATTTTTCAGTCTTTATTACATTGCTTGAACTTTATTGGTTACCATTAAAGAACTACTACACCAATCTTCCTCAGTTTTTATATTATTTATGCTTCTATTAACTTATTGCATCTTAAATTTCAGATCTTTATCTTTAACAGAAGCTATAACTTATAACACCAACTTATTTTCATAACTACACATAGAGACATAGGTCTAGATTCTATGTGTTCATTTTTATATTTTTAATTAATGAATATATTTACCAAAATTATTGCTAACCTGAATGTTTTTTTTGCACACATGCATGTTTCACACACCATGATTTTTCCAATCCATTTTAACTGCTTAGAGATTAGTTAGATATTTTACATGACATTTTAGAATGAATTTGATTACATTGGAAGTTACTTTTAAAATAAATGAATTTAATATGTGTAAGCCAAATATAATTTACACTATGTTATCATACTTGTTACAATCCGTGGTGCGAGTGGTAGTGTTTTGGCCTTTAATCAGGAGGTCTTGGGTTTGAATCCCGGTCAGACAACGCATTTTCACACTTGCCACAAATCATTCATCTCATCCTCTGATGTAATACCTAATGGTGATTCCAGAGGTTAAAAAAAAAAAAAACAATCCAAACACAACTGTTCACGTTCCTTATTCATATTCTACTCAAATTTATTTAAAATTTCTTCTTAGTTTCTGGATTTAAAATGTTTCTCTTGGAGATTTTACATTTATGTTTGATCTCTAACATTGTTTAGTCTGTAATTTAGACGTATGTTTGTTTTAAAATTCTTAAACTTTATCACTTTTTAAAAATATTGTTTACAGCATTATGGTTCAGTATCATGCTCTTGGAGTATTATACCACATTAGAAAATCAGATCGTCTAGCTGTCACAAAACTGGTAGCAAAACTAGGAAGAATGTCATTGAAATCACCATTTGCAGTCTGCATGTTGGTTAGTTATATTTTATTTTTATTGATCAAATATTATTTTATTAAATAATATTAACGATTAATAAAATCCATCTTACCAGCACATTGAGATAAACCCTAGACCTTTCGGCTTAAAAATTTAAATTGTTAATTTTTGACTTCAATGAATATTTTTTACCTCCTGATAATGGCTTTCAAGCAAGCTGAAAGATGTAGAGTTTATCTCAATGGGTTGGTAAGGTGGATTTTATTAATTGTTAATATTATTTAATTATAATTAACATATCAGCAGTACCACGTTCAAGAAATTAAATATTATTTTAGATTGTGTTGGAATTTTGTTATTAAAAAAGGAAGTGGCTCAAGAAAATTTTCTACCTGTCTGTACTTTTCAGTGATTATCTTTTACATAAAACTAGTTTCATTTAAATTCTTTTTTTTATAGTTTGGATCCTGGAACTGTAGATTGTATCAGGATATGTATTATTTTCATAACTGTAAATTTTATTTCACAGATATGCAAGGTTTACATTATTTTGAAAGTTCAGAAATTTGCTTTCTGAGTTGCCCCTTGTCTGAAATTATATTTTAAACCTAAAGCAAGAAAAAACACTATTTCAAATTTAAAATTAAAAACTGTCTTTTTCACAAGGAATTTTTTAAGAACTTATTTTAAGAAGAAATTAATTTTTGCTTTTAAATGTTTTCCTCCCCAATTTTAAAATAACCATAATTGGGGCTTGTGAGAATTTTAGAAACATGAATAAATTAAATTAACATAATTTTAATTAATAGAAATTTTTGATGACATTATAAGTAAAAAAAAAATAAAACAACATTAAGACTTGTGTCAAAGACATCTTGATTATGAGACTAGAATGCTTACCACCCATTTGTTGTTGCTGCTGCTATGACTAGATTACAAATGAGTTACTTAAACCGCTTGAAAATTTTTAACTAGGGTTTACTCAAAACTAGGGCCAAGTTAGAAACTGGAATTTTGGATTTAAGATCAGGATCCTCTCCTACCACCTTGTGAAAGGGCATTATAAAAACTCTGTTGTAATTTGCTGCTGCATTGTCCACCTGCACTTGCTCATTTTGCATTGCAGAGGATAGAGTGATTATTTTCATAAATTATTTTACTCAGTAAGGAACATAAAGACATATAAGACAATTAAATGATTTGTTTTGGCATTTTAACTATTATATATTTAAATCTATCTAAATGTCATTGTGAGTGGTCAAATTTTGACTCATGATAGCTCCCTGAGAATATAGGAATAATATTGCATTTTTTCTTCTCAATATACAACATACAAGTATTAAGTAATTGTTTTTCATCTAGTATCTGACTGATTATATGATTTTTTTTTTTTACTGCATGTGTTTGTTTTAT
Organism: Zanna intricata; assembly: GCA_010016005.3. NCBI lineage: Eukaryota > Metazoa > Arthropoda > Insecta > Hemiptera > Fulgoridae > Zanna > Zanna intricata. Next base: position 2,720 of record JAAAKQ030050489.1, on the reverse strand, counting down.
GCAGGGTGATCTTACATAATATGGGCAATCTTTCTGTTCAGCCTCTGGAACTACTGTAACGTATTACATCAGAGGATGAGTGAGAACTGAATGTATGAATGTAAATGTAGTCATATATAACAGTCTCATATTGATCTGTATCTAACATTTTCATCACCAAATAACACACACGCATTAACAAAAGTGACTTATATGGAATATGATATGGTGAATGGGCGTAACCAGGATCAATTCACTGGCTCTCAATGTTGCTAAGTTACTGGAACCTGTCACGAGTCCAGCCAGGATGATATTACAAAATGGAAATTGTTTCATTTTCAGATATTAGGGCCTAGGAATACCAGGAGGTTGAATTTATACTTACAAACTTATAAAATATCTTCATACTTATACTTATAAAGTTACTGCTTTATGATGTGTTTGAAATTTTTTTATGGCATCTAGACTCCATCACACTGAATCAACATTTTTTTTTTTAAATGAAATTTATATGCGATACATGATTTTAACGTAAACTTTTTACAAGAAAAACGATGGTGAAAATAGTTTCTCAATAAATGCCTTCATTTTTGAGTTAGAAGCAAAGTTTCAAAAATAGAAAAACCACTGTAGATATAAAATGAGGTAAAACACGCTATTGTTACTTTGTTATCTTTTGTATTACCTTCAGAATTACATCCAAAAACAAGCTTTAATTTTTATTTATTGGTTCCCTGTTTAGAAATCTATTATTAAATAAATCACATACCTCTTTTAAAGCCATACTCTAAATATCTATGTATGATACACTACGTGTGTCTCAAAAGAATCCAACCTACTTTGAATTCTTCGTACTGATGTTATTCTTTGTCATCTGGCTTGTGGCATCCTTCAAAGTAAATCCCCATTTGACTGTACGACAGGCTCCCATCTGTCTTTCCATTTTTTGAAACAGTTCTGGAATTGAGGTTTTGGAATGGCCTTAAGTGCTCTCATCGCATTCTTCTGAATCATCTCTGTGTCTTTGAACTGGTGTCCTTTAAGTGGAATTTTCAGTTTTGGAAACAACCAAAAGTCGCAAGGGTCTATGTTGGGACTGTACGGAGACTGGTGAAATTGCCTAATTTGATGTTTTGCCAAAAACTGTTGCACATTGTTTGATGAATGTGCAGGCAATTATCATAATGAAGATTCCAGTTGCCGGTCGCCCAAAAATGTGGCTGTTTTCTTCACATCTTGTCATGCAAACTTCTCAGAATTTGAAGGCAAAATTCTTTGTTAATGGTCTGGTCTGTTGGAGTGTATTCATGGTACACAATGTCTTCATAACCGAAGAAAACAATCAGCATTGCCTCGACATTGCCCAACTTTGACTTGCTTTTTTTGGTTGTGGCTCAGATGGAAGCTTCTGCTCTGAAGACTGTTGTTTATTTCGGAATCATAACTGTAAACCGACGATTCATTACTGGTAATTATCTTTTAAAGCACATTTTCATCATTAGCAACTATTTCCAAGTTATCCTGAGCAACTTCAAAGCGAAGGTTTTCTTCTCCACTGAGAGCAATTTTGGAATGACTTGAACAGACGCAAGTCATTTCCATTCATCTTCATTTAGAAGATGAATGATCAGTTAGAAGTTTCCAAATACTTGTTTTCAGAATTCCAATATCACTTTCTAATTTGTATGCAGTCAAATGATAATCTTTTTCAATGACAAGTCACACAAGCTCGACATTTTTTGGTGTTATTGTGGTCGAAGGTCGACCAGAATGTGGGTTACTGACAACAGATTTGCAGCAATTTTTAAATCGCTTGTACCACTCTTTTATTTGTGTTTGCCCATACTCTCGGTTTCCAATGGGCTTCTGCGTCATTTCAATAGTTTCTGCACAACTTTTTTCAAGTTTGAAGTAAAACTTAATGTAAATTTGTTGATCTGATCTCCATCATTTTCAGCGATTGCAAAATTTGATGAATATCAACAAGCACTCTAAACAAAGTTGCACCGTGCACAAACTAATATGTTCTTTTGATAACTGCAGCATCTAGCTAGTTCGGGAGAAGTTACTGGTTACGCCTGTACCTCACAGAGTTTGCTATGAACGTTGGTGCGAATGTTTGAAAGTAGGTAGGATATTTTGGGACACACTTCATATAATGTTATTCTTTTGGTTTCACTTAAAGGATGCATTGTTGTTATTTGATAAAAATAAATGCATTAATGAAAATAATAATTATAATAAAATTTGCACTAGAGAAGGTTTGAATCGCTACAACTTAATTCTCCCATACGTAATTAATTAAGAAGCAATTATTACTGTACTTGTATGTTAAAGTAAGAACCAAATGAGAAGTTAATAAATTGCATTTTGATGAAATAAAACAAATGGCATTGTTATGAAGTAACAGCTAATTTACTGGTCTAAAAATGTAATAACGTTTTTTAAATTTCAGAATTTTTTAATTGTTAAAATTATCTTAAAAATTTATTACATTGAGTAATTTATAAGCTAGAAAATTTAACTATATTTAAAAAATTAAATACTGCCATAATTAAAATAAATAATATCAGTAGACCTAACCATTTAATTTGTAGTAGTGTTGTAAATTATTAGTTATTGCATATTGTTGGAGATTATCGTAGATGAGTGGTGGGGAGCACAGCGAGCCGCGGTGTAATCAGTCTGCACTACGCATTCTCACGTTCAAGAGCTCAAGCTTAAACTATTTAAACTTTTTA
>JAAAKQ030050488.1:20714-35286 GCA_010016005.3 Zanna intricata | reverse complement strand
CTTCATTCACATTCATACACATCATCCTCTGAAGTAATACCTTACAGTAGTTCCGGAGGCTAAACAGATAAAGAGAAGTAAAGCGATACATGGTTTGAGAAAGAAAAAACTTCCTTCACAAACAATTTTTTGCTTTTCTCTATTTTTGTTTCTCTATTATGTGAAGTTTTTTGAATTGTTTTCTTTAAATCCGGTATCAATATATGGACCTAATAAAATTGTCGAAGCTAAATTAGGAAAGAGAAAATATAATAGAGTAAGAACTATTAATGGTAGTCGGCTTTTTGTTTGCATCAAGCAAAAAACAAAAGCAGTATTATTGGTTCATGTTGCAACACATGGATACACCACCGTATTGCCTACAATACAAAAGTATATTCTTCCCGGAATAATAATTTTTAGCGATTTCTGGAAGACATATAATTGTTTGCAACAACAGGGCTACCAAAATTTAGTAATGAACCACAAATATAATTTCATAGATCTGGATGTGGGAGCTCATATACAGACAGATCGAGCGTACGCGGCAAGAATTACGTTCAAACATTCCTCGGTATGAAATTGTAAGCACCACTTGCACGGGCATCTCGTAGAGACTATAAGACCTGAGTTCATCATCTATGATCCAGTCTTGCTTCATAGTATCCTGACTATATGATGGAGTTGCCCAAAACATCTGATAACAATGCTACTGCCATTACAGATTCTGAAGAAGAATGCTAAGGTAATTTCACTCTTCTAACTTTTGAAACATATATATTATTAATTATATAACATATTTTTCAACATATTTCAATTTGGAAATGATTAAGGTTGAGGACGTTTAGGCTCACAATTACCACGTTAAGAGATTTATTTAAAATTTGTAAATGGTGCTTAACACAAAAACCTTAATAAAATACTGTATTTATCTTGTTTGTAGAAACGATGAAAGTAATTTTAATATAACTTTCCTGAAGCATTAAATACAAATACCAGGTAAAATAAATTTCTTAAGAAAGTCAGCTGGAACGAATAGCAAAGATTTTCATCAGTATAATTTACATAATAAAAATAAACAACGTATTATACAATGTTAACGAAGCCCCCAACCTTTTTAATGTCTAGACAATTCAGTTATTTGAAATATACAGTTTTTTCCCCTTCTATTGAAGAGTAAATACTTCATTAACCTTTTCTTTATCCAACCACTACTGGGTTGGATTGTAGAACATGTACTTCCACTATTTATCACATTCTTCAGCATACAACTTTCTCTATATTTTGTTCTTTTTTCTTGGCTTCCTTTATGCAATCTTATCATATTTTTGAAAGTCATCTTTAGATATATTTCTTATAAAGATTAATTACTTTTGCTATTTTTCTACTTTTCATATTCTTTAAGAAACCAAACAGCTTAGTTTATTCCTTTCAATTCTCATTTGTAGTGCTGTATATTTTTATCTTTTCTTATAGTAGCATTTCCCTTACTTGAGTTTTTGCACCATCCTAACATGGTTTATAAAAATTTCTTCTCAACTGAATGTATTTTACTGGTTTTTTTTTCTTGTATCATCTATAACTTTGAAACATAATTATGCCATAATAGTAACATATTAATCCATGAATATTGTCTGTTGTACTTCACTAGCACATCCTTATTTCATATTAAGATTCTAATGCTTTGATAAAATCCTCCTGCCGATTGTACTTCAATACTAATTTCAAGACCAATACCAAACCTTTCTCAAATATTCTACTCCAAAAATATCTAACAAATTTTATAGACATTATTATTTATAATAGACGTAATTTATTTAAATTATTTTGAAAATTCTAAAAGATATTTTAATATTAAAAACATAAAATTATTGAATACCTAAGTAAGATTTTACACTTCAGAAACAAGTTAAACAAAATTAACTGGTGTGCTTTAGTATTTGGATAAATTACATGGTAGGTTTATAACATAGTTTCTTTTAGAAATAAGAAAATCTCAGTTATACAAGGATGGAGGATTTAAAAGTAACCAATTGTGGTTTCTCAATAATTTAACAAACTGCTGAAAAGTGACTGGATCAAAATAAGAGGGTGGGCTGATAAATCTCCGACCTGACACAGAGATGGCACCAGCAGATGGCTTATATATATATAATTTCAGGTTGATAACTTGTTTAGTATATGTTTGACAGCGTTCAGAATGAGACCCTGTTTATTATTCTCATGAAAATGTTGGAATTGGAAAAATGGGCAGTAAAATACTTCCATTGAAAAATTTAACACCACTTCAAATCAAACAAGAAATGGATTCAACACTAAAAAACTCTTCTTCATCAATAAAACAGAGGGTTTCTGAATTAAAAAAAAAAAAGTTTCTAAGAGAACTGAGAATGACCTGCTGAGATGTCAACTCCTTTAGTGATAGAAAAGATCCATAAAATTGTGCTGGAAGACCAGATATTAAGTGAGAGGTAAGACTGTTGAAATATTAAAAGAACAAGTAGGTTAAAAAAAAAAAAACATGACCACATCTAGCAAAAAACAGAAATCTTGTTTCACCACGATAATGTACCAGCACATTATGTCAATCATCACAATGGCTAAAATCAACAAACTAAATTTCCAATTGCTAGCTCATCTGACTTATTCAGCAGATTTAGCACCCACAGACTACCAACTACTTCCTAACCTCAAAAAATGATTTCATGAACAACAATTTAAGAGCAATGAGTAAGTTATTGATGCTGTAAATGGGTATTTTAAGGAGCTCAACGAACAGAATACAGAAAACCAGTATGAAAAAGGGTTATTAGTCTTTAGGAAGATTATATTGAATAATAAAACCAAAAACATGCTGTTTTCTTTATCAGTATCAGACCAGAAACCTATGTGATATCTAGACTACTAGAGCTTATAAAAAAACTTAAATTAGAAACAACTATATTTAGGAACTATATTTTGCTTCAACTCAACTACTTAAATAATCAGAAAGAAATGTTTTAAATAGCCTATATTTCACAAAAAAAATAAAAATAAAAGTAAATCTTTTAATTCAGTTAGCAAGTGTTCAATTTTATAGTAACAAGCTTTTCTACACGAATTTAAGAAAACAGATACAGATAATACAGTAATTGCAAATTACCTCTTTTGAGACATAACTAGATGATAATTCATCAGAAAGGCTATCATCAGCTAGATTTTCAGGAGGTGGTGATGCTGGTGTATCAAGATCATTCTTTCCAACATCACGCGGAGGATCATCTTTCTGCAACAAAAACAGTACATTACTATTATTATTAGCACAAAAAATTTATATGACTATAAAGTATTATTCTTTAAGAACATAAATATTATGCCAAAATAAATAAACCACTGACTGAAACTGAAAACACAAGTCCCATTTCATTGATTATACCAAATGTTGTCTTTAAAGTAACAAACCTTTTAGAAGTTTTCACAATAATGATAGTACTTAAAGTGGACCTGAATGTCAACATTATCCCACAGGATGTGAGATATGTCCATGCCACAAGAAAGGTGACTGATTTTATATTTGTGTAACTATTAATGTGATCTGCATGAATGCAGAAAAGAAGATCTGAACGGATGCATGAATTAATTAGCATGGTATTACGACTTATGGTATTAGCATGGTAAGATTGCCATTTTAAATTTAAAATTTATTATGAGCAGTCTGTGATGGCATCACAGACTACTCATAATATCCAAAACTTTTACAGTATATTTTGAACTTCGATTGTGAAAGCAGTAAAGGAGCAACATACAAATATTACGTTTTGTTTTAAACTGCGTAAGACTGCCACAGACACTTTTAAAACAATACAAACTGTTTATGGGAGGGAAACAATTAGTCGTAAAAACGTTTTTAAGTGGTACATAAGATTTTGTGATGGACAATGAGAACACTGAAGATGATATATATCCAGGAGCTTCATCGATAGTTCAAGTAGAAGAAAATGTTCAAAAAGTGGCTGAAATTCTCGAAATGATCTTGTGCATCTACCAGGTTAATTAACAAGATCACTGGAATTCCTAAAACAGCTGTCCATTGCATTCTAACTGAAAATTTGGACAAAAACAAGATCCGTTGCTTTGTGCCCCACTCACTCACTGGCAATCAAAAAGATTGCAGAATGAAACATTGCAGGGACATGAAAAGATCAGCTGATAGACTTCATGTCTTGCATCGTAACAGGTAAACATGGTGTTTTCAGTACGACCCATTATAAATCGCCAAAGCTTGGAATGGAACGGTCCAGAATCTCTGAGATAAAAAAAACGCATATGCAGAAATTATTGATATAAGATCAGTGAGAGATTGGCTTAGTTCGGAATTTCCTAGAAACTGATAAAAAAATTATTTATTATTATAAAACTAAATATTGAAAAATGCTTGCAATAAACTGGATTTAGTTAGTTGGGAAACTTAACCTTATCCACAATGATGTGAAAAATTCATTGCTGAATTACAACTGCCAACACCTTTAACTAATGTTAAATTTATTTTTTTTTAAATTTGCCAATGTTTTTTATCATAAGAACATTAGCTGTGTTATTTCCTACAAATCTGTTTAAACAAGGAACATTTGTTTGACAAGCTTAAGGTTAATGGTGCTAGTCTGTCATTTTTAACATAGATTTTTATTTTACCCAACTTATATAAGAATTACACATTATGGTGAATTATTATTGTGGTGGTTATGGTGCATTTAGTTGGAAATTTCAGTGGTTTAAATGTTTTTAAGATGCGATTCCCTAAACTGACAACTGTTAGTTTTTGCTCTTACTCTAAAATCATTGCCAAAACACTTTTTTTTAGTATTTCTTGAGTGTTGTTTAATTTTCAATTAATATTTATCATTCTTTTTTCATTTTATAGAACTTTTTTAGCGTCTACTGATAATCAGGAAATAATAAATATATATTTGTATGCAAAGGTATGCAAATATTTCAGACATTAAAGCAATATTATGGTGAAATGAAAAAAGTATTTTATGTTAGCAAAGGATGGTTTGATTGATTTAGAATATCAAATACATCAAAATAATATGAGAGGTGGATCAAAAAATAAGTTAGACCCTCGTCATATTCTTGAACTAAAAGGGTCTTGTGATGGCGCACCGGTTGTGTTGTCTTAATGTTCCTCCAGCAGCAATTCTGTACAACATTTAGTACATGTGTAGTATCGCTGTTGATATGGCGTGTCCTCTAGAGGTTTTGTCCAGCATAGAAGTGCATTCAGTAGTCTGATTTTTGTGGGCAAACAATTACAATTGTGGTGAAATTCATAACCAAACTGTTGTATACAATGAGAATGCAATGTCACACTCCATGATCGCAAAATGGTGTAAATTTTCAGAAACAGAACAATGCGAGAGACAAACTGTGCCCTGGGTGTCCTTCAATTGCAAATAACATGGTAACGTGGAACACGTGAATGAAATGATCTTTAATTAACCGGTGCATAAAAATTAGAGATTGCAAGTGAACATAACTCGGTTACGGTAGTGTGTTTGTGAATATTTATGATCAGCTTGGTTACAGTAAGATGTGTGCATATTGGGGAGCCACATCTGTTGATCAACAACCAGAAATATCAACTTTTGCATCTACTCTTTTTTTCTTTGATGTTATTCCAGAACTGTTTACAGTTTTTGAAACAAATCATCACAGGGGATGACAGCTGGATACTTTATTATACTCTTGGGACTAAACAAGCATCAAATGAATGGAGAAGTAAAAATTTGCTGCTAAAAAAAGTGAAACATCCCTACATGTTCAAAAGGTTATGCTGACAGTATTTTTTTTGATTCTAAGGGAGTCATTTTCAGTGAATTTATGCTCTGACGAACAACAATCAATGCTGAATCTTACTGTGAGACTTTAAAAAAATTGTGTAAAGCCATTACAGATCAAAGACCCAGAAGACTGAGCAAGTTTTTCTTTACAACATTACTCCTTATTCAGCTCATGTGACAAAGGAGTTACCGCAAACATTTAAATAAGAAGTGTGGTCTCATCTGCGTTACCTAGCACCCTGACCTAGCACCCTGCGACTACCACCAAACAGGTAGTACAGGAGAGGATCAAACAGGTCCTTTCAAGCGAGACTTGGGAGGGAAGCATTTCGCTAATAATAATGAACTGAAGGAAGCAACCCTTAAATGGTTGAAGGAAACTGGACAAAAAGTTTTTATGCGAGTGGAATTGAAACTTGTCAAAAGGTGTCACAAAAGTGTTTAGAAAAACTTGTTGCTTATGTCGAAAAATAGATAAAAATATATAGTTTTTTGTTCAATTAAAAAAAAATTGTGTTATAAATATGTGTTTGTTTCATAAGGGGGGAGTAACTTATTTTCTAATTGTCCCTCATACATGAAATTGTAAGTGCAGATGTTTCAGACCTAAAGATACCAAATATCTTAGCTAGTAAATAAAACAGAAAGAATCATTTAAATTCAATATGGGTGAAATATTCATCTCTAAAAATATATGGCATGAATATAGCAGCCACATATAAATGTACACAACCAAAGAAGAAAAAAGTGTGCCTAGATTCAAAATTACAATAAACCTTGTTACTATATTTTGTGTCATACAAAAATAAAATCTGATCGTTTAGTTAAAAAACTATTATTTGATTTTATGATTCACTGAAGGAGGACCTTCCTTCAGTCGAATCTATAACAATATAGCTAAGGATTTTATTAATGAAACACAATTTATGAATAATTCATCAGGAGAGAGAAGAATCCTAATACGTTAAATTTATACTAATTTTAATGTTGCAGCATTTTTTCAAATTAGTAATGTAGTTATTCTCTTTAATATTTTTTTTTAATTTTAATTCAATTGTATTGGCTATTTAGATTTTTTTCTGTTAGCCTTTCTACTCTCTCAAATAAGTAAAATGTATATGACAATTTAAAGCACTGCAGATATTAAAATTTAAGTACTGGTACATCTTTTCAATAATCAAAGATTGTTTGACAGGCTTTGAATCAGTAGGAAAAAATAGCATTTTGGACCGAGTCATCACAGACCTTCAATCAATATTAACTTAACAGCATAATGATAATAAAATAAAAAAGAAGACTGAAGAGGGATTTAGAATAAATATACAAGCTTTACAAAATCTATAAGAATGGTGTATAATCATCATTCAAGTTTACAGAACAATAAAAATTAACTGGCATATAAGATGGAATCTTTGACAGACCGTGTAGAAAAGAGGGATGAATTCCTTAATTTAATTGTTTACTAGTAATAAAAATGTAGGTCTTGGCAACAAGGAATATAGGCAAACTAGAAATGAAACTTTAGTTACTCTACTGATAATATCACAAGTTACAACATTTATAATTGTAGCAATATCTTTTTTACAATTATATCATAAATACTCAAAAAATAGTTGAAGTGATAACCATATCACTTTTACAATATAATTAATGAATCCTTCGTATAAACTAGCTCATTAGCAATATTTATTTATTAATAAAGTAACAAAATGTATGAATAAAAAGGATTTTTTTTTTAAATATAAAAAATTTATTAAAAAGGTAAACTTACGTGAAAATCAAACTGAAAATCACTATTTCCAATAAAACTCAAGTCAGTTCCTAAGAACGGAGGTATAGGTGAACGATTTCCAGTACTCTGGCTGAGAAATGAATCATTTCCATTAACGGGAAAATCTTGGCCATCACCAAGAAGAGGTGGCACAACTGGACGATTGTATTGTGAAATGGGAGACACAAATGTCTGTTGTGTCTGGGGCTGTGGTGGGGGAATTGGACGAGGTGGTGGTGGAGGGGGAGGTTCATGGAGATTCGGTAATTGTATAGGTACTTCTTCAAGATTATGGCTTGGATTATGAACGGTATGAGTGGTAGTTGGCTGATGGTGAACCGGTGGGTGATGGATTGGTTGGACTGGCGGGTGATGGATTGGTTGAACTGGAGGATGTTGAACCATACTAACAGGGGGTTGAACAGGTTGAGGAGTAGTTGATGGTTGTAGAGCTGCCCTTTCCGGAACAACTACTGACCCGATAAATGATGACATATTTCCTGTAACAGAATGAATAAACTATGCATTAATATTCAATTTTAATATAATAATAAGTTTGTAAAGTTTTTTTTAATTTACAAATACGCAATATGTAATGCCCCTTGGACTTGATGTAATCTATAGGTCATACACCAACAGACAGACAATTAAGTTCTTTTAAAATACTTGTAATATATATTTTTATTGCAAACTATTACACACAACATTTATTATATTAATTATAAAATCTTTAACATGCATGTTGTATTTAAATGTCTAAACAGATGATTTAGAAATCCTATTTAAATCCCCTGGCAGCTATGTTCTGAGAAGGAAGATACAATTGGAAAAATTTTGTATGATAGGCCTAATTTTTTTTAGTTTATCATTTTCATTGTTGTTAGTAGTGAAATGCAAGGAACATGAAATTAGCTTGAATCTCTCTCTGCTCATTGTTTTGCAAAATATGGGTGTGTCAATACATCTATTATTGTATTATTCAATTACCTCTTATTATATTATCATTATTCTAATACAATTGGATATGTGATTTTCACACTTGCGACACCAAATTTACTAAAGAAAAATAAGCCTTATTTTCATATGGAGCAGTTCGAAACCACGTATCGTCAACTTTCAACTTTTTCATAACGGGATTTTCAGTTGCTTTGTACCATATGCATCAGTTTCATTACAAATTTTATCAAACAAAGGTTCCATATATTCCAAAATAATTTAAAGTTCTGAAGGTTGATTTGTCTCAAACTTATTCAATATATCTTCAGAAACGCTACTATGTTCGTATATATAATGGGGTCATTTTGAGTTTTTGTTCGATTCCAATTATTTTGTTTTTTCTGGAATGCAGTACATACACACTAAGAAAGACCTGGTGCGTCATCATTACTATCATTATTTTCCTCACTAATTTCATCACTAGATTCACTAGAACTATCACTATAACTTTCTTCAGATTTTGATTCATATAAAAAAAAATCACTACATTCATTATCACTGTTTTGAATGCTTTCTAAACACTATCAAAAATCACATGTCAGCACTGCACTTCAGAATATATTACAATGGGTGGATGGTGGATTACATGGGTGGATGGCTCAAAGTAGTGAGTCTTTAACTCCTCTCGGCACCTGGGCAAACCCAGTTATATTTAGTTCTAGCCTCTGTATGCGTGGGTTCTGGAAAGGTGGTCTTCTATTTCCCCGGTATTCTTGGGAACCAAAATTAGTAACTCACAAGAAACTCCTATTTCCTATTTATTGATAGTTGGTGGTCTATCTGATAAAACTACCACCTGAAATCAAGTGAAAAGATCTCACTCAGCATTGTCTGATGAGAATAGGCTAACTGTTGACATATTTTGTGTCTAGTATAAGAATGTACAATTTTTTGTTCTTAAACACAATCAGGAAGGAGGCCCCCTTCAAAAGGTCTCACCTTTCCTGATGAATGAAGTTATTACTGGCTAAAAATGTCAGGAAATTGAAAGATGGCATGATACTTGAGACAATGACAATGATGGCACGATGTTGAGACAATTAGTGATGAACAGAGTTAATTCCTGCTGCTTCTCACTAACAAGGGCATTAACATAAAAGCAGTATGCCACAAATACTCCAATGCCAGCCAAAGAGTAATCTTTTGTTGTATAAATGTCAGTGAGATTACCGATGAACTTCATCCCCAAGTTGTTGTTCTGATGAAACAATTTATGAGACATCAGAGTAGAATAGAAGAACCTCTCTCTTATAATGACGTTTAACTTTCCCGTACCACTGGAGAAAATCAGAGTAATTTACATGTTTATTCAAGTGTAACCCTACATTCCCAACCCTAGACAATGTTTTCAGGGTCAAAGATATGGCCACACTACATTTTCTGTTTTGAACACTGTAATGTGTGCTTGATGCACAAACAAAGGCTATGACGATTCTGAATGCCAGGAGGAAGAAAAATTTATTAAACGTGGAGGATCACATCAGCTTGCTCACAAGATTACTCCACTTTTAAAGAGGAGAAGGCAATTCTTAAAATTTGTACTGAGCAGAAGCTTTCATTCCGACCGCATGAAAAGAGTATAAAAAGACACTGAACGCCTGCAAACTGGTAAAAACAGACATCTCTTTTGCAACAGCTACATCCTTATAAATTCGGAGAATCAATAGGATCCTACAGAGAACTGAAACAGCTTGTTTAGGTTTTATCTGATCCAGTTGCCTTGCTAACGACTATTATTACACAGTTAACAAAGAATAAACACGAAGAAAAGTATTATATGTGGAAAGACTGAAACTGAATTGAAAACTACTTTAATTGGTACAACAACAAATAAATTTCCTGCTGCACCAACAACGCAGCAAACAACCAAGATTCCTATGAAGGGATTAATAAAAAAATTGTGCCTGGTATGATATCTCTGGCCTCCCAGACTTCTAAGTCCCCACCAACCATCTCAAGATCTGTTAAAAAATACAGAGGCTGATCAAGTGCCTGGAGAAGCAAATTATTTCCTAAAAGTCATAAACAGCAAAATGAAAATCTAGGTTGTAGTTAACAAATATGCACGCAGTTCTTTAATAATAGGAAAAGACTACTTACGGGTACAAAAATTATTCAACAGATTTTTGTCTCTGTTCCTGCTGTGAGGGTTTGAAATCCTTCTAAAAGAACAAAACCCTTTAATACTGTGTCTTCAGGAGAATTGCCTTCATCCCCAGGATATTGTGTCCTTTTGTAGATTCATCTGCGAAAGATGTGACCTCATACTGAGAGTAGAGGATGTGATGGTATAGCTATGTTCCTGAAGAAAACCATAACAGTCTCCCATATTCTACTAACAACAAATATCCCTGCAATCTACATTTTCCTCAAAATTCTGACATCAGTAAAAATAATCTGTCCAGTCTGTTGTCGCAGATTTCTATACCATCCCAAATAATTGGCAATTTCAATACTCATCATCATTCTTGGGGCTATTGTCATGTTCTCCCTGGGGCAATAAACCAATGACTGATGTGCACTATGCCTTCCACAACACAAGGGTTGTCTGCCGTCAAGGTTTTCGATGTGCAAAATGAAAATCTTGGTTGAATTACGTCAAATCCATTTCTCAAACAACACCATCATCTGTTGTATGGAGAAGGGTTCAAACCATGTGTGGATCGGTGCATTCACTGCAGCCGATTGGACTGCACAGTAGCAGAGACTTAGTTACTGCAACAATTGATGTAACGACACACCTTTGGAAGGTCATTCAAGGCAGTTTCACTTACATCATCGTACTGCCCTGAGTTTCTGAAATATAAGTTACAGGTAGAAATTATCCCTTGCTGATTAAAGACTTGCAAAACAAATTAAAATTCCATTTTCTTACAATGAACTAAGATATGCCTTGAATAATTCTTGTACACTCCCCCCCCCCCCCAGAAAGGATATCAGGCTCAGTATGTTATCTGACCTCCCAGATACTGCACTAAGACATCTTTTGTCTATTAAGAAAATTGTCTCTTACCTAGAGATTCTTGATCGAAGCACTGGTTATTCCCATACTGAAACCTAGGATAAATCATGTCAACAAGATATCATCCTATCTCCTTAACCAGTACCCTGTGCAAGGTAAATCATCGTCTAGTATAGTACCTTGAGAGAAACTCCTGACTGCTCCCAAACAATGCAGTTTCTACTAGGGCAGATCGTCAATTGATCATGTAGTTGCCCTGGAAGCTGCTATTCAAAATGCCTTTCACTTTACCAACACCTGGTTGATGCATTTTTTTATTTACAAAAGGCATATGACAGCATGGAGGAGAGGAATCCAAAATAAATTTCTCAGAAGGGGTGTACAAGGTAATTTTGCATTTATCAGTCGTTTTCTCAGTGGTCAGTCCTTCCAAGTTCAACTTGTAACAACAGTATCAGAAAGTTTCACACTGGAAAACAGAGTTTCCAAGGAAATATCTTTGCTATTTCTTGTTTGCTATAACCATTAAACAGTATAAACTGCGTGCAAAAACCTGTTATATGTTCCTTATTTGTAGATGATTTTTCTCTTTATGAAGCATATAGAATGTTAACTAGGTGAAAAGTTACTTCAAAACACAATAACCTGCTTAAAATCATGGTGTAAATCTCCAGAACCCCCCCCCCCAGAATAAACCAAGTGCATTTGCTTTTCCTCAGTTGAGGGAAAATATTGATCCTCATCTATATTTACAATGTGAACCAGTTCAAGAATGTATGTGGATTAGATTTCTAGGTATGAGTTTTAACCAACTACTAACATGGGTAATACATTTAAAGGAGGTGAAGGTAAAATATTTAAAAATGTTTGACTAAGCTGAGTGATCTGTCTAATACCAGTTGGGGGGCAAACATGTATGGATGTTGTGCTTCTACAAGCTCTGGTCTGTTCCTGTTTAGACTATAGATAAGTGGCTTATTTGTCGGCACAGGCCATCACACTGAAGATGTTCAATGCACTCCATCATCATTCACTCATCCGTCTTGCTACAGGCGCATTTCACTCAAGCTCTGTGGTAAGTCTGCTGGTGGAAAGTAGTAAGCCATCTCTATGGAGTAGGCGGAAGCTGATTATATGCTTCATTTGTTTTGGATTAAAGTGCAAACCGACTCATCCAACCTTCGATGCAGAATTCTCCAACCAACATGTTAACTGATTTGAGGATTACTCAAGCTCTATTGCTCTGCTAGGTATCAGAGCACAGCACCTTTTCTCAGCTGTAGGTACATAATTACCTCCAGTACTTACTGCTGCTCCACCTTGATGGCCTTCTTTCATAAATTAATACTTCTATCAATGTCAGTATAATAAAAAGAACACAAATCCGGTTTTTCTGCACAACAAATTTTATGATATTGTAAATTGCTTGATTCTGAATATTACAGTTTATACAAATGGCTCTAAAAATGATGTTTCTCTTGGGTGCGCCTTTGTGGTTTATAGACAATACATGTTTGGCCTTCCCAGAATTTCATTGCAAAGCTTTTTTCTATTAATAAGGACTTAGATATAATTAGTCCAACATTTCAACATGTACTTGTTTGCTTGGATTCCATGAGTGCCTTACAGGCAACCAGTGACATGTACTCCAGTCACCGTGTTGTATGTGAGATTCAGTCTGCCATTACCCAAATGACGAGATGTAATAAAACAGTGAGCTTCTGCAGGATCTTCAGCCATATAGGAATTTCAGGTAATGGACATGCAGACAGCGCAGCAAAAGAGGCTTGTTTGCAGCCTACTTTCACGAATTGTGTTGCTTCTAACGATCTTGTCTGTTTCCTGAAGAGAGTAGTTCATGATGACTGGTAAAGACTGGCATGACATGATGGAATGCTACCATTAACAATAAACTTCACCCAACTATAAACATTATAATACCGTGTGAGCAACTCATACAGAAATAACTGTCAAGAAAAGGTTGCTGTTTACGAATAGGGCACACTAGTCTTACTCATGGATATCTGATGACGCAAATGAATGTAACCATACATACTCACCACAACTAACAGTACACCACATCCTTAAGAATTATATTTGTTATGTGGCACTGCATCACAAGTTTAACCTAAGACCTAACATACAATCCATTTTAGGGGTATAATGAAATGTTGCTATATTTAGTTTTATGGTGTCTTAGGGCCATCCGCTTACATGCAAGTATCAAATTACTGTAGCGAGTTTCAGCTGTTCATGCCAACTGCCATAAAGCAGTTGGTTATTGTATTACTTTGAAATATATAATGTGATATACCTTTGTTTACTACAAGAAATATATATGTCCAGGCAATAACACAAAAGTGTTTATTGCACAGGAAAAAAAGCAAAAAAAAAAAAAAAATATATATATATATCTATATTGTTATCAACCTACCCATTACTTCATGTTTTCACTTTGCCCTTTTAATTTTTTCCATCCTAGTTTTGAAATTCCCCCAGCCTTTTTTTCTCTTCACATATACATACACACATGCATGCAAGCACATGCGCACAAACACACACACAAATGTAAGCAAATCTGAAGTAACAGTGAGTAGGGTTTAAAAAAACTAATGAAATTTACAAAAAAATTTCAGATATTTAAAACATTTGTCAATTTTGGGTACTCATTACCTTAAGCTATTGTCAATTCTGTTTAGTTTAAATAGTTAATACTAATTACTAGGTTTAATATAAAGCAAGTTGTGGTCAACCATTCATTATGCAAACCTGAATTTAAGCTACATTCCACGAAGAAACAAAATAATCAAAGGATACCTACTTGAAAATCATTTCTGCATCATCAACTCTCTCTTTAGAGTATGACTTCATTTTATTGTGTCTGAAATTTCCCATCATTACAATCTAAACCTTACTACATAAAATAACTTTCCCACAAATCAAAGATATGAATATATTACATTGTATCATATATATATATATATATATATTTATTTTTCTAAAGTCAATTATTTTAAAATACATATTCCTATGCAATAATATACC
>JAAAKQ030050488.1:0-20614 GCA_010016005.3 Zanna intricata | reverse complement strand
ATATATATATATATATATATATTTATTTTTCTAAAGTCAATTATTTTAAAATACATATTCCTATGCAATAATATACCAAATTATATTTATTAGATCAACCTAATTACAGAACAATCGATAAAGTAGGATGACTCATTCCTTACTTCATTAATAAGCAAAACTGTTTTATCACATGATCAGCTGCATTACATTTTTTTTAAATTACATATTATACATAAATATTACAAAATAAAAAAAGATTTTAATTTTTATAAAAAAATAAAATTTTCTTACAATTTCATTATAGATTTTTTAAATATGAATTATAAAAATCAATGATCAATGAATCAAAAATTAAAATTAAAAATTAAGTATTAAAAGTTAAAAATTACATACATACAAATATGATGTCAATTTAAATAATTGTCATCAAAAGAAAAAGTAAACAATTAATAAAAATTAAAATAAACAAAAACAAATAGATAGTTTAAATAGAATAAATACATATATGTCTAGCTAGCCAATGTTACATTACTAAATAGAAATCAAATAGATTAAATTATACATTAACAATGTCTGAAGAAGTGCATTTAACTGAAGAAGATTTATCTGAAGAACTGCCACTTATTGCAGCTTTTATAATCGTGTCATCCTCATACTCTGTTTGGGATTGATCAAATTATATATATATATAAAATCTTTCTAAAATTCTTTTGAAAAAAAAAATCTTTCTAAAATTTGTTTTGAATTCTTGGTACAGTAACACCCTGCATTATCTGTCTCTTTAATACCGATTTATAATGACAATTTTAGATTGTAAGTTGAAATGTTACCGATTTATGAGCTCTGCTCATAAATCGGTAAGCTCATAAATCGGAGCTCATAAATCGGTAACACAGGAACAAAAGTGTTCACAAAGCATGCTGTGTAGCAATGAATAAAAAAACATTTTTTAACGTTGTAATGTTATTGGCAATCACTTACAGCTTTCTGTCCCAATATGGAAGAAATATAGGAGAAATCAAAATTAGTCATTCTAAACATTAATGCCAATGAAATGGGAAAATGGATCTGGAATATATTTATGAAATAATCACAGAACAACTGTTGGATCCACATGACAAGAAACTAAGTGATAAGAATTTGCAGGTAGTACAAATAGACGAACCATTCAAACCTGAAAAATATGAAAAAGTAGAACAGAGAACTGATAACTGAATTCCTTCATAGTAGAATTATAACTACTATTTACATAATGGATTAGTTTGTTGATATCAACTCCCAAATATGTAACGATTTCTAAAGTGTGGAAATTCCAGAAGTGCTATCTTGTTATTAAGAATTATTATATATAACTTATATTAACTAATAACTTATATTTTAACATATATTATATATTATAAGTAAACTTGTAATTTCTATTATATATTTTTATATTATATATTTTTCAGTTTACTTATATGGTGTTATATGACTGCAAAAAATATTTAAATCAATAAATAGGGTAATACTTTAAATCAAAGTAGGTATAAAAAAAATTTGTACTTTTTTCATAACTAATGTTTGCTAATACAAAGATGTTCACATCAATCTGAAATTTTTGTTAGACTAGACTGTAAGTGGAGATTCCTGCACATTCTGTTAGTTCGTGTACTGGCAAGAAACAACATTAAATAACAACAGCTAAGTCGTAAAGATCATGGTGTTCAATATAGTGAATGGATATGTAAAACAGCACATTGTGATGAAATTTCTGATGAATGAAGGTGTAAAATCTGGTGAGATTTATTAGCAATCTTTGCACAGTACAATAATGAGACTCTTAGTTTTCAGTAAAACATTTGCAAATCTTTTATATATTAACATAATTAACTATTATATATTAACAGTGAGTATTGTCGTAAAATTCTTCAAGATCTGCATAATGCTGTCAAGAAAAATATGATCTGGTGCAATAACTAAAGTGTTCTGTTTCTGCAAGACAATACACAACTGCATACCGCATGCTGCACGACATGCACACTACAAGATCTTGGGTGGAAGTTTTATTGCCAAACCTCCCATACAGTCTGGACTTAATTCTCAACAATTTTCATCTGTTTGAGCCCTCGAAATTGTTTCTGGGAGGCCAGAACTTCAACAGCAACAATGAGGTGAAGCAATCAGTCCTATCTTGGTTTTAACATAACAAATCTTTCTACACTGTGGATACCCAGACATTAGTGAAACACTGGGATGAATGTATAAATGTAACAGAGGTTTACAATGAGAAATAGAAGTATTTTTTATTATCAGAAGTGTGTACTACACTTATTAAAAATAAATAGTCTCGGACTGACCTGAGCACCCCTTGTATGTTATTTCGTATATTATCCAACAGTTCTTTAAAAAAAAATTAAATAAAAATTATGAAAAATAGTACATACCTTGCTTAACATCCTCAGGTAAATCGATGTCAGACTCAGGTGATGGTGAAGGAGCATTAATATCAGGTGATGGGACTGGACTCACTAATGTTGGGATCAGCTCATCTAATTTCCTTTTTAAAGACTTCACTCTCATCCCAAAATTTCGATAGGCCTAAAATAGCATAATTATTAATTACTATTACAACAACAAACAACAATTAAGATTTTTATTTCTTGTATAAAATAATAAAAACTAAATTATAAAGTTGGTAAACTACTCAATAAAACAATCTGCTTTCTGCCACATTATGTACACTTACAATGTATATAATTTAACACCTTTAATGGCTACATAGTGTTATGAATGGAACGATTTGCTTGGAATCAGACAAGTAATTATGTTAGTAAAAGCAAGTTAACTTTTACAAACCTCAACCTATTAAAGCCACATCTTAAAGATTGTTTTTTTTTTTGCATCTTTTTAGCAACATCTTGGGCAAGAATATACAGATCAATAGTATTATTCATTGGGCAAAAAATATAAAGATATATAATATGGCTGACCAATGTATTTTCTAATTCAATAATTTTTTTCACAAAGAAGCTAATTTAATATAAAATACCATGTTACCAAACATAATGAATATTGAAATCATAACTCCCAATGAATCGTATTGATTCCTATGCTGCATCCTCAAAAACTGAACTTTCAGTGAGAAATCATTGGTCATCATACTCTAAGTCATATTTTAGATGAAAATTTTAGAAGCAGTGCTAATCATGAAATTTCAATAAAGAAGCAATGTCAATAAAGATTCTACCAGCTATCCAACAAATGTTGGACCATAATTAAATGACTTACAATTTCAGCAAGATGGATTTCCAGATTATTGGAGAAGTTATAAAAAAGTAATAAAATAGTCTGATTATTATTTTTTTTGGAAATGTCTTTATAAACTGAACCCAAAACATGTCTAAGAAGACAAGTAAGTAGTAATGAAAATTTGCTCTCATATATATATATATATATATATATATATATAGAGAGAGAGAGAGAGAGAGAGAGAGCAGTAACACCAGTTAATGCTCTAAGTAAATCTTTCACCAGTAACTGATGAAAGCATTTATCACCATTATATTTTTAAATGAACCACATAAATCAACCATAAAGTTATATAGAAAGAAAAAGAAATACAATTTCTTAACAGAATAAACATAAGATAAACATTAAAGAAGCCATAAAAAAATAATAGTTATCATATTTACTTACATTACAAACTATCCTTGCTTCACCTTTCTGTGTTTCATAAAAAACATCAGCAAGATCTAAAAGTTCTATCAGTTCTTGTCTCTCCTTAATTTCTAATTCTAGAGCTTTAATGTAAGCCTCCATTTTATCAATACCATCTTCCACTTCAGCCACCACATCCTCACCGTGCCTACGATCTGGAAAACATTCTAATATGAGGCATATTCATAAAGTAAGGGCCATTTGGTCATTAAAAATAAATTAACTCGTGAGAAAAGGTTTTTACTTACAGTTTTAGTTTACCATATATCTGCTTCATTTTTCCATCTAATTGCCATTCAGTTCTAAACACTTTTTGTAATGCTGCACCAATTTCTTTAATTGCTCTGAATAGAAGTTCCCTGCGTGGGAATTGAACCGTTTGACAATGGCAGTCTTGAATTCCTCATTGTTTTCAAACTGTTGTCCACCAAGCCACTTATTCATATGCAAGAAGAGGAAGTAGTCGCTAGGTGCAGTCAGGATGATATGAAGGGTGGTCAAAAAGTTCCTGATGAAAATCTTGAATCTTCTTCTTGGTTATGGCAGCAGTGTGAGAACGTGCGTTGTCATGAACAAGGATTACGCCAGATGACAGTTTCCTGCGTTGTCAATTTTGGATCGCACGTCTCAGTTTGGTGAACGTTTCGCAGTACACATCAGCTGTAATTGTTGATCCATATTCCATGAAATCAACCAAAACGACACCTTTTCGTTGGTCTGAATACTGAGCCTGCCACTTTACTCTTCATCATGCACATTTGTGCGGCCATTTTGAAAGTCTCGACACCACTGGCTAACCTTTCCTTCACTCATTACTGTAGAGGTCCATACACTAGGCACAATTCCTGATGAAAATCAGCAGTTGAACATCCTTTTGCAAACAATAATCTAATCGTAGTGCGCACTTCACAATTGGCAGGAGAAACAATTGTTGCATACATTGCTATCTGCATTCATCTACAGGCAAACAACTGCAGTGGCTTCATAAATAGCTGATAGAAGGCCCTGCATGTGTGAAACTGTGTTCAGACCTGCTAATATCTGCATATAAGCCAACTTAAGGCTCTCACTTAAGGGATGTTCCTTGTAATAGAATTTAAGTGCAATATAGACAATAATGGAAATACACAAACTTTTTACAAATAGAAAATGATTAGTTAAAATTTTTTTTTTTTAAATGATGATAAAAACTTAATGAATGGTAAAAAATTAATGACACTAAAAACTTTATATATATATATATATATATATAAATAGTAGAAGTCAAAATTAATAAAGATATCATATGACATTGACACTTAAGATAATACAATAAAAAATTTAACAACAGGTTGCTCTTTTAAAAGCAAGTTTTAATTGAAAAATTTTTTTAACTTCACTGAAGATTTGTATTCTTTATATAATCAAAAAAAGGATTGTAGATTTTGAATTAGATCTATGTTTTTAACATTTGACTCATATTATACACAACAATAATTAAAATTATTTTTATTTGATAATTGATTGTCAGAGTAACTTTAAATTGTAAGTTTCAGACCAACAATTTGAAACTGTTTAAAACAAAATAACTTTACATGAATCTGCATTTATTAAAAAAAAGTTCTTTAGATTGAGCTATTACACAATTGTTCCTTCCGATTGAAGTAACCTTAACTATTTACATACTTCAAATAGTAGAAAATAATTTCTTTGCAAACACATGTGATTTATCAGAAAAATATTTTATTCCAAACTATAAGAATTCTTCCTATATATAATGAATACTCAAACAGTATATATATTCTAGTATAGATTAACAATTTGACGAGATATGCAAAAACTTAATTATAAAGGTTTACCATCATTAAAAATATATTTTTCATACCTTTCAATGAAGATCTTAAAGCATCAGCATCTGATAATTGCAGATGGCTTTCGTTAACAATTTTCAGTCTTAAATCAGTGTCATCTTCTAATGTTTTGCAGCTACGTACTTTGGAAATAAGTGCTGATGGCTGTAATAAAATTATTACATAATGTTTCAAAAATTGGATTATTTATACAAAAAAAATCTGATGTGGATATATCACATGACTGCTTTGTATGCCTATTAAATTATACACACCTTTGTTTTGCTGTACATCAATTAAACTTATTTCATTTAAAAGTGAGATACGATCCTCAAATTCTTTAATAAAGTGGACAGTGACACAATTGCTGAAATATTAGTTTTTATTAACATCAAATATTTACTTACATGAAATGTTAGGATAGTCTTATATCTATATAGTCTATTAGGAAGTCTTATAGCTATGTAATACTATGTTTTTTTTAATTATTATGATTTAACCATCAAAAAATGAAAGCAAAAGAAGGTTACTAAATTTTATAGTGATATTTATTATTAAATAGGTTGAAACAAATACATAAATAGAAAAAATTATATTTAGAAGATTTTGCTAAGAAAATCCAAAAATAATAATACAATTCTAAATTATAATTTTCAGTTAATATTAAATAATAGATGTTTCACCAAATCTTTAACATATACACAAATGTAGTAATGCCTATTAAATTATATATACATATTTTTAAAAATCCATAAAATTTTATTTAACTAATAACTTCTGATTTTTTAAAATATTTTTTGTTAATAGTTATTACTGAATTTTATTTATTGTAAAACTTCTTTACAATCACGGGTTAGTAATTATTAATAAATCAATATATTTAAATTTAAAAAAAATTAACAAAAGGAAAAAAGGAGATGAAATCTGAATCGAACCAATGTTCCTTCCTTTGAAAAATCCAAATATTTCATTAATTAAAACTTTTTTTTGGCTATAACTCTGGAACCAATGATTATAAGTACTAATTATAATAAATCATTGAAAAACTCTTGATAAGAGTTATTACTGCAGTTAAGAAAAAGTTTTAAATCTAGATTTTTTGGGATTTTGGGCTTTTTTGGACACTTTTGGTTGTCAATTGCAATCAAAAGAGAAGGTGCGTTAACTAGATATATTTAGTTTAGTGTAACTAAATCCAAAATTTCAACATCCTATGGCTAATTGTTTTTGAGTTATGCAAGATACGTACATACATACACCATAACACATAATTACCACAACTAGTCAAAATGGATTCAAGGATGGTCAGTACCGGATATTTCCATTGAAAATGAAAACCGAAATTTTTCATGATCACAATACTTTCTTTACTTCGTATAAGGAAGAAAAAAGCAGAATAAACCAATTAACATCCTTTATTAACCAAATTATTGGAAAGAAATCATTTTTATTAATATTTACAACTTGTTACTCTCAAAGAATAACACTGTGATTTGAAACAAGCGAATTAATAAAGTGTAACATTTATGGTATGGTCTAAAGTCCAACAAACTGTATTTTACCATTGTAAAATACAGTTTGTTAGACCAAGTCTAACAAACTGTAATTTGTTTATTATTTTGAATCAATGCTGCTCATACAATATATTTAAATTCCGTGTTTTATTATAAACAATTTTATAACAATTTTTTTTTTTAAATATATGCATTACATGATAGGGATTGATTGTATTACATTCAATTTAATCATTAATGAATCATCATCAGCGGATACTTCATTTTGGTAAAATGGTTGGCAAAAGAAAGAAAAATAAATGAAAATAATAATAATGAATTATATTTTCATATTAAATAAAACTCAATCATGTTAAGTATCATAGAAATTACCTGAAAATCTTGAGCATCAGGTACAGAAGCTTGTGCAGGCGTACGTGAACTGAGTAAGCCCACTAAGTCAACAAGAAATGATTCATCATATATGTTTCTTTCATTCCATATAGTAAATAGCCTTAAAACCTTTGTTCTCACCTTATCATCCCCTCTGAAATAAAAACCAAACAAACATTCTACATACAAAGTTGTTAGCTGCTCAGGCAGCTTATCATTTTCAGACCAGTAGATTTGCCTCAACTACATGACACCAAGATAAAATTTTGTAACAATGAAATCTAAACTAAAACAATAAAAAGAGATCAATTAAATTGCTAAGTTCACAAAAAAAGAAAAAAATTGTATTGTTATCCACAAAAAGGAAAAAATAATTTGAAAGAAATTTGCCTAAGGAATGAGTTATAATCATCAACACCTGTTAATATGCTGACATTACATAAAACAAGGCAAATTTATGTTTTATTAATAAGAAGAATTAACTATTATCTGCTATATCTACTTGTATATGACATTAAATACAAAAATAAGTGACAATTAATTTTGGTAGTCATGAAACAATTACAACATGAGAAAATTGTTAACATTATTGGGAAATTACTAAATAATCTTTTAGAACATGACTAAGGAGGAATCATTTAATACTTCATTTGGGTACTTCCCAACTGGATGTTGCACACAATTCTGGGAACAGGTCTCAGGTTGATCTTGGATGGTCTTTTAATACCTAGAGGAAAAGCAAATTGATGGAGCATCTCTTTGGGTATTCAAATTAAACGCAAAATCATTATTAAAAGTTAACAGCATTCTGGAAAAATGTTAAAATCTCTTGAAGAATTGTGGTTGAAATATAAATTAAAGCTCAAAAAATAGCCCTGAAGCTTGTCTTTAGATGATATTTTTTTTGTCTAATGCTTCATCTTATTAAAAGATTAAGAAGCATCATATACTTCTTTTCCTTAGTTTTGATTCCACTGATCTGGATCAAATCAAAGCCAAGGTATAATTTTTTGCCTGTGAGAACCCATCAATGAATGTACTCTATCTGATGGAAAACAATAACTAAAATGTTATTGTACTGAATATAGATTCTTAATCCCCCAGTTATTATTACCATCAATTATCACCTTTAAAGAGAAACGAAAGTTTTACAAGTAATATGTACATAAAAAAAAAAATTAAAAAAAAGTATTTTTCCTGTAACAAACAGTTAACGTCTTACTAGAGTTACACTCTTGTACTTCCAATCTCGCTACATCTTAATACATTATCCAATACAGGATATATATAGAGCATACACATATCCATAAACAATACACACAATAAAAGTAAGGATCAATTAAAAACACAAGTGATATCAGAAAATTTTACTAGAAAGTGATTTAACTTGATCAGAAAATACTATTTGTAAAATGCTTGAACAAATTTTTAAAAACACTCCTATCTAAAATTTGGTGATTTTATCAAAGATTGAGTATGTTGATGAAAAGGTGATGATGATGATGATTAGGATAAAGGGAGAAGATAAAAGATATTGTAATAACTCAAATGTAGATGCCAACAATTCAGCACACTGATGAGGAAGTAGAATGGTGTTATAAAAAGATAGAACAGTTAATCAGGAAAGTAAAGAATAGCAAGTGTAGTGATACTAGATGATTGGAATGCTGTGGTTTGAGAGGGAAGGGAAAACACAGCAGTGGGAAGATATGGTCTAGGAAGTAGAAATGAAAGAGGAGAGACTGGTTAGATTTTGAATGGAGAAGGAATTATTGTTGGGAAACACTCTGATTGAATAATATAAAAGAAGATATATGTGGGTATCGTGAATGAACAGAGAAAAATATCAAATTGATTATATTCTGATACAACGAATATTTCAAAATTGTTTGAAGAATGCTAAGGCTTATCCAGGTGCAGGTGTAAATTCAGATTATAATTTAGTAATGGCAAGAGATACTATGATTTGGAGGAGCTAACAGAACAGGAAACAATTCAGGAAATGGAAAACGTAATGCTGGAAAAAATGAGAATGGGAGAAAAACCAAATAATGCAGATGATAAGTGGATGAAAATTAAGAAGAGTTAAAGGAAATAGTAAAAGAGACGACAGAGTTTAAATACAGCAACAAAATACAAAAAGAGTGGATTACAAGTGAAATGTTAGACAAGATGAATGAAAGGAAAATGTGGAAAAATGTAAAAACAGAAGGAGGTAGAAGGAAATAAAGAAGGAGAATAATGAACTAAAAAGAAAAACTGAGAAAACTCAGGGAAAGTGGCTCAAGGAAAATGTACAGTGATAGAAAATTTGGAAAAAGAAGGGAGATATGAGATAATGTATAACGGAGCATCAGAAATAGTTTTTAAGAGAAACTGGGTAAGAAAATGTATCAGAGAGAGCCAAAGGATGGGGAAAAAATTAATGACAAGAGGAAATAAAAAGGAGATGGAAAGATTATATTGTGGATAAATAAGCTGAGGAGAAAAGCCAAGAGAAATAGATATGGAAGTGGAAGAAGAGTACCAAGTACATGATGACAGAAAAAAGTACAATATGTTAAAAAGTGAAATAAAGGAGGCAATTAAAATGATGAGAAAAGAAAAAGCTGAGGGATGTGATGAATACCAACTGAACTATTCAAAGCACTAGGAGACAGATGTATTGTTATTACTAGATCTATGCAATGAAATACTTGAAGCAAAGTGGCTGGAGGACTTCTGGGACACAGTAATGGTACCAACAAAAAAGAAATACAAGATGTGGAAGAACATAGAATGATTAGCCTAATATCAGCTATAGCTAAGGTACTATTAAGGGTTCAAGATAAGAAGATGTACAAGAAATTGGATGGAATATTGAGGAAGAACAGTATGGGTTTAGAAGAGGTGCAGGAAAAAGGGATGCTATAGGGTTGCTAAGAGCAATAGGTGAGAGATAGATGGAAAGGAGGAGATTGTACGTTGCATTTGTTGACCTAGAAAAGGCGTTTTGACAGGTGAAGAAACTTCAACTTGGAAGACTGCTATATGAAAAGTTAAACTTGGCACTAAGGAAGAAATTAATGAAATGTTTTATCTGGAGTGTGAGTTCTTTGTAGCTGAAACATAGGTGATGAGAAAGGTAGACAGAAAACAGAATTGAGGCTTTTGAAATGTGGGTGTAGTCCAGAATGACAAATGTTAGATGGCAAGATCACATAACAAAAGAAACATTAAGGAGAATCAGAGAGAAAAGGAAAATGCTAAATTTGATTGAATATACTAAAAGGAACTGACTAGGATTTTGTATGAGAAGAAAGTTTTTATTAGTCGATGTACAAGGCTTCGTGAATGGAAGGAAAGAATGAGGATGGAAGGCATTTCAAATGATGGATGGGATTGTGAAAAAGGGAAAATATGCGGAAACAAAGATGTTAGCAAAGGATAGAACAAGGTGAAAAGCAACAGCCATGACAGGAGCTGCCCTAATGGCAGTATACTACGAATGAATAATGCTACCATTACTGAAAGCTTTATACATTATATACATCAGTCTAGATATTATTGGTGTAGTCTGATGATAAAGATTTATATATCAAATTTATTTACTTACGTAATAAATAATGTGGGAGTATACCAGCAAAAATAAAATGAATTTCTAATTTCCAAACAACAATGCAATAATGAGTACAAAGAATGTTTGTGAAGTATTTGAATCTGGTTTACTTAAAAGAGTGATATACTGAAAAGGCTTACATACAAAATTTAAAGGAAGTGTTAGGGATTACAATCAGCTAATAGAAAATCTTTCTAACAGTTGGATTCATCTAGTTACCACCATCTCTGTTTAATATCTAGTTCTAGACTAAGAAGTATGTCAGTCCAGGAAGTAGCTGCTACAATCTCATGAAGTAGACTTTTAAGATGTTTCCATATGGTGAGGATGTAAACGTAGTGGGAAGGGATGAGCATAACATAAGGGAATGTTGTTTTGAGGAAAGTACCCCAATTTGAAAAATTATTGATAAATGTGGGCAAGGCAAAGTATATAGAGAAGGTATGAAAGAGAACAGTACACAGAGTCAAAACAATCCACTTGATGCAGGAGGTTTTGAAGAGTTAAAATTTTAAATTGCTGTTTTATAAAACAATGTATATTTAAATTTTATAAATATACTTGCAACTATACATATTTTATAAATATGTATATATTTATTAAATATATATATATATATATATAGTAAACCAGAAAATAAAAAGGCAATTTTATAAATCTTCAGTTTTATTATTAATCTCCAGTTTAGATAGGAGTGCTTTCCAAAAATTTGATTAAGCATTTTTCCAATGGTATTTTCCAGTTAAGTATTGCATTTTAATTAGGAATCACATTTGAGTAAAACTATCTTTGTCCAACCCCTTCTGTACCAAGCACTGCCTAAAAATCTTTGTGTGTTTTAAGGAACACATGAAGAACACAATGCGTTTAACAAACACATTTCTAAAACCATTTAACAAGGCCAATCAGAAGACAGCATCCAAAAACAGCCCAATTTGTGCTTCACAACAAACTCTGTTAATTCTGTTTCATAACACTCACAAGAATGTTAAGGAAACCTAATAGCAGAGGTAATCTCCTAGCTTGAAAACCTTGTCTTGAGTCATTTAGTTATAAAAAAAAAATGACATCAGCAATTATGAATGATCCCAGTATATGAGAAATTTTCTTATCACTTAACTATTTCTGATAAGCAATGGATTATTTTTATTCTCAAATGCAGAACCAAATTCACTTATAATAAACTGTACATATAAATGACAGTACTCTTATTATATAAGTTTTAATTTAATTTCTGTAAATAAAATTACAAAAATAAATAAATATTACCAGACAATGAATTTTTTCAACCTACTTTGTGTTCCAAATAGAGAATACCTTTAATGATTAGAGAATACTGATTAAGTTGTATACATACCTAACCATAGTAGTTGCTCTCTGCAAAGCAGTTCCCCAGCTTTCAACGAAATCATAGCCTTTTCGTTTACTATACTGGATAACATCATTTGCCAAATAAAAGAGAGAAAGCCGTTGTTCTATTTTAACTAAAAAAAAGAAAGAAAATTTTTAGTTTAGTGTAAAAGAATTCCATTTAAGAGGAATAATATAGAATAATGTTTGGGCTAATAAATGGCAGTTTTGGAAAATAAAATCAAAATTGAGTTTCACATAGAATATAAACATTCTTTATTAAAAATGTTACATTACATAACAATAAAAGTAATTAAATACAAAATTATACATTAAATTCTATACTAAATTCATGTATAACACCTAATAACTACTTTCATGTCTCTAATAGAGAGAAGAGTGCTTTACAAAATTTTTTAATTGTTGTTGGATTACAGATTACAGGTACTTGACGCATAGCTGTAAAAATAATGAGAACTCTTTCCTTACTTTGCTTAAATCTGGGAGCAGATTTTTCTGCTTTAACAGCTAATAACTCTTGATGGTAATATGGGACATATGGGATGTTAACTCTTGATGGCGTTTTACATGGGATATCTTAGAAACTAAAAGAGATATAGTTCTGGGCCCTATTTTTTTTCAATTTCCCAGCTCAAAAACCATAAGAAACAATTGAATTTCCCCCATAATTGACCTTCCCAGAATTTCAGAAAGCCTTAACCCGGAGGAACTGAAACTTGGATGAAATCTTTCACCCTGTATAACTCACTAACGAAGCAATTTCGGACCTATGTTTATATGAACTTTTTTCTTATTTTCAGCCTCTAGAATGAGTTGTCAAAGTATTGCCCTATCCTCCTCAATCACCTGTATAATAAAAATTACATTTGCGTTTCCAGACCTATGTTTATGTGAACATTTTTTAAAAAAAAATTATAATGAGCGAAATACACCTATGAAGAATGTCAGTTTCCTTGTTGGACACCTGTATATATATATATAAATGTGTGTGTGTGTGTATATATATATATATATATATGTACACACACATATTTATACAGGATGACTTACACATTTTGCAGACACTTAGGCAACTAATTCTACTTGTAAAATTAAAAAAGAAAAAAGTGTATATACATAGGTCCAGCAACACTTTGTTAACAAGTTACAGCTGGTGAAAAATTTCACCAAGATTTCATCTCCTCCAGTGAAATTAAGACATAAATTCTTGAGACGCAGAAATGTAAGCTAATTTGAAGGTTTCATATGCAATTCAATCTGACAAATTGAAAAAAATAAATCTGAGAACTGTAACATCTGTAGTTTTTTAGAAAACTGGTGAAAAACAAAAAAAAAAATGGGAGCCGAAAAAAGCACTCTTTTACATTTTACGTGTAATAACTTAGTTAAATTGGCAATAAACAGATAAAACTCTTTGATAAAATTTGTAGGAAATTTAATTCTAAACAGAATAGTATAAAGTAAACAGAAAGCGATTAACAGTTAAATAAAATGGACTTTAATTTAGAGCAATACAAAGCTAAATTTAATTGGAAAATTATTTTTATTTATAACCAATTTATTTTTCAAAACTGGGGAAAAATGATAAAAAACAGAAATTTCTGGTATTCAAAATTAATAAAAGAACTTTCAAAATAAATCACTTCATACATGATAGAACTGAATCAACAATTGTAATGGTGTATTTAAGTTCTGTTAAAAGACTATGACTTTTGTTCAAATCAAATTAACACAATACATTTTTATTTCATAGGCTGGTAATGCAATAACAGCTGTCTAACAGTTAAGTTTTTTTTTAATTGTATTGTATGGGTTTGTAAACTAACAGTCAAGTTTTGTCTTATGTTTATAATGTTGTTTTAATTTTAAATCTAGTTTATACATTTTGGTTTGATTTTGTTAAATATTTTTTTTTTGTTATTTTGACTTTTCTTGTTAGGCCTAATTCACTTTTTACTTATTAACTACGAAATACTTTTTTACTCAAATTATTACTCGTTGAAAGGAATTCAACTGAAAAATATTTTTCTTCATTAGTTAATAGATTATTTAATTATTTTTGTTAAATCTAAGTGATTCAAAATTTTTACTCTTGTAAATATGGTAATCTCCAACACAGGTCGGCCTGTGGAGATACCTAATTTTCAGTCTAGGTAACTTTATATGATTTTGTAA
Source organism: Zanna intricata (assembly GCA_010016005.3). NCBI lineage: Eukaryota > Metazoa > Arthropoda > Insecta > Hemiptera > Fulgoridae > Zanna > Zanna intricata. Next base: position 6,077 of record JAAAKQ030050488.1, on the reverse strand, counting down.
ATAGGTTGACTTTTTTGTAACTTTTAAGTTTTTATATTTGTTATACAATTAGTTTTATAAGCATACTATTTTATTGTAACTTGTACGCGTTTGACTGAAAATAAAAGATATTATTATTAGTTTCAATAAAAGATATTAAAATATCTATATATTAAATATATATATATATATATTAATATATATATATATATAAATAAATATATATAATATAAATATATATATATATATATATTAATATATATATATATATAAATAAATATATATAATATAAATATATAAATATATATATATATATATATATTAAAATAAGATAGATAAAATAAAAGATATTATTATTAGTTTCAGTTCATTAGTACAATTTTCCTGTTAGTACAAGTCTGTTAGTACAGTCCCAGTGTCAGTACAAGACGTCTTTCTAACTGGTTGAGAGTTTCAAAACTAGAAGTATAGAGGACACTTGCTCTAGAGAATAACATCCTTTTTCCATAACATAAACAAAAAATACAACCTCTACATGCATGAGATCCTGTCCTTTGTTTGGCATTCTGCAATTTGTTAAATACTCATCGACAACTTTTCAAGTACATTTCATTTAACAATAAGTCACAGTTCACTCATGATAGCATAAACAACATGAGAAACCAACACTCGTAGACAGAAGTGAACCCTCAAATAAAGGTGGAACGTAACTTTCAACAGCGATATGCCATTAACGTATGGGTGGGATTATTCATAATCAGTTAATTGAATTTTATTTAATTTATATTTTCCAAGGGCGCTAACTGGTGAGGTGTACTTACAGTTTCTTCAAGAAAAATTACAGCCATTATTTGAAGATGTTCCTCTTGCAACATGAAGCTGAATGTCCTTCAAACATGACAGCATGTCTCCAAATTTCTCTCATATTGCTTCTGCCTACTTAAATCAGCAATTCCCAGACAAATGGATTGGTCGAGGTGATTCATAATTCTGGCTACCCAAATCACCAGATCTTACGCCGATGGATTTTTGTGTATGGGACTGGATAAAGCATAACTCCCGATAGGAGTTTCTTGCTTGTATTACTGATGCTTTTGCGCTGTTAAAGAACAGCCCCAATGAACTAAAAACAGCAACATGAACATTCCACAAACATACAGAAAAGTGAATTGAAGTAAATGGAAACATTTTTAAAAATTAATTGTAAATTTTATTAATTTTTTACATTAAAAATAATTTTCAAGTTAAATTTGGCTTTATATTGCTCTAAATAAAAGTTCATTTTATTTAAATGTTATTAAATTTCTGTTTATTTATTTTATTCTGTTTACAATTAAATTTTCTATGAGTTTTATAAAAAAGTTTTATCTGTTTATTGACAAATTAATGGAGATATTACAAAAGTCAAAATATAAAAAGATGCGATTTTGATTCGCATTTTCCACCAGTTTTCTAAAAAAATCGCAGAAGTTACAGTTCTCTGACTCATTTTTTTCAATATTTCAGATTTGAAACTATCAAATTAGCTTACATTTCTGCAACCCAAGAATTTCTGTATGGCTTCATTTCAATGGAGGAAATGAAATCTGGGTGAAATTTTTCACCTACTATAACTCTTAAACAAAGTGCTTCCAAACCTATGTTTCTATGTACTTCTTTCTTTACTTTTACATGTAGAATAAGCTGCCAAAGTATCAGCATAATGTGGTAAATCACCCTGTATAAATAAATAAATATATATATATTTGTTATATTTATTATATATATGGAAACCAGGTTTTAAGAAAATGGTATTTTCACATCCTGCCTCAAAAGGTAAGGAAAATTCATTTTCAACCCCTCCCCCCCCCCACATGAAACTGAAAACAAATACAATACCCATACGTTTCTTCAAAAAGTCAGTAAAAAAGAGGGATAACTCTTGTTATCTCTCCTAAGAATTTTTTTTTCTTTTTTTTAATTTCAAAAATCATACATTTTATTGTTTAAACCTACATTCAAATGCTTAAGCGTTCCTAATTCCAATCATGTATTCAAAGCATAGAAATAATTTTTGTAAATAGAACTAAATTCAGAAAACCCAAGGTTTTTAAAATTAATTTGCAGTTTGCAGTGTCAGGATAAATGTTTCAAATGCTTATCTTTATTTTTTATTGAATGCAAAATTATAAATAATTATTTTATTTATTAATGCTTAATCATAACATAATTATAACAATTTTAGTAACAAAGTATTAAACAGAAAAATTAGATCATTTATGGGTAAGTAAACAATGAGTCCCTGATATCAATTTAACTATTTAATGTGGATTAGAGATTATTGTTTATCTAATGAATCTGATAAAAAAGGTATAATTTTTTAAATATAATTTTAATAATGAAAAAAATCAATCAGAAAAAATAAATAAAATATATATTAATGTTTTCATTAATAAATAGTAAATATGTTATTGCCAAATGAATACAAAATGTTAATTATAACAGTGATTACTATTACTAATTACATATCAGTAATACTGTACCTATCAAGAACACAAAATATTAATTTCCTTATCAAAAAGGCATTTTTGGATTTATGTGTCCATAAAGTCTTTCCATGAAAACAAAAATTCATACAAAACAACTATTAACAGTTACAGCTGCGCAGTTTGTGGCCATAAGAAAGAAAAAATTTATCAAGTTTTTTTTAATATTGGTTTCTTGGAGGTAGAGGCAGAGTATAGGGTGATGTGATCAATCTTTTATAAAATGGTACCAATGAAGGAAAAATCATAATATGTATCGTGGCATCAAGAGTCAATATCAACAATTACTGTACAGCAAAATTTTAGAAGGGTATACAGATGACCAGCACCTGATATCGAGTATCATTTGCAGTATGCAAAGTTTAAGGAGAGTGAAAGTGTAGTCAACTTTCTGCGAACAAGGCAGCAACCTATTAATGAAGAGAAGGTTGAGGTTGTGCAGCAAGCATTTCTACACGTCCTTCAAAATTTATCTGTCATGCATCTCATGAACTAGGGATTTCCCAGTCAATAGTACACAAAATTTTACATAAGAAAATACAGTTGCACACGTGTAAAGTTCAGATATTTCAACATCTACAGCCAGATGATGGCCCTCATCATGCTGGCTTTGCAATTGAGATTTTGCAATAGATCGATAACGACAATGACTACCTGCAGCATGTGTTTTTCAGATGAGACTACTTTCCATACCTCAGGGAAAATAAACAGTAATAATGTGAGTATATGGGGCTCAGAAAACTATATTTTAAGGACTTAGAAAAATTAGAGATTCTCCTAAAGTGAACGTGTGCTGTAGTTTAATGCACAACAGAATCATTGGTCCGTTATTTTTCATTGAGTGAACAATAACAACAGTTAACATTTACCTGGATGTGATGTAACACTTTGCTATACCCCAAATAAATGACTTGGTGGTTTTCCAGCAGGAGGCACACCACCATACTGGGGATTACCAGTTAGATTTTCTAAACGAATCATTTTGTGGCAGATGGATTGGGCTCGACAGTCCCACTCCCTGGCTACACGATCACCAAACATAACTCCCTTAGACCTTTTCCTCCGGGGTTATGTTAAGGACGGAGTCTATGCAACACCCATACCTGATCTGGACACATTGAGATGGAGAATAATTGAACTGTTGCTAGTGTTACCGAAGAAATGTTAATGAACATATAGCAATAAATTTATTATCAGTTGGACATTCTACAAACAAAAAAAGGCACACATGTTGAAATTTATTGACATAGTAAAAATAAACTTGATAATTAATTCTTTTTTTGCCACAAACTGCACAGCTGTAACTGTAATAGTTTTTTTGTAATAAATTTTTGCAATCATGGAAAGACTTTATGAACACCTAAACAGTTTGGTCTTCATTATGTTAAATTTTTTAGCACAAATATACCAATTACTACGCTTTTATTATTACAAGTACCTCCCCATGTGAAATTTTTGCTTTTCATCTTTTATTCCAGATTTTGCAACAGCATATGTGTGTTTGTGTGTGTGTGTATTTTAAAATAAAAGATACACAATTAAAAATTTACAGTGTACCATTTGTAAAAGTTTTATATCGCTGTAAAAAATATACATATATAAAATGTTAAAAAATTTATTGAGACTAAGACAGTACAAGCCCACCTGGTGAGATTCATGTTCAATGCTAAAATTATATGTTGAGATTTATTGCATGGTACTATGCAATATATATTGTATAGTCCATTACTGATTACTGTAATAATATACATATTAACATGGATATTATTGTAATAATGACCATAATACAGATAGAATATATTAAAAAAAAAAAGAAAAAAAAAAGCATAATTTTTATTAAATGATGTTTGATATCAATAAAATTATGAAAATATAGTCACAGAAAAGTATAAAAGTTAAGACCAAATGTAGAAAAAATCACAGTACACTTTTGTGAATGTATATGAGCATGCATGCACACATATACATTCACCGAAGTTATTTTTGACAGATTACAGAGGTATTATTAACTATTTGTAAAACTAAAAGTACATATTAAATGATTCACATTTTCTAAAGATAGAGATATATTTTAGATCAGCTGGTCACTACAATGGATAAAAAAAGCCTAGTTCTTTCACTAACCAAGACTACACTACAAAAAAAAGTCACATAAATAAAGTAAACAAGGAAATTAAAAAGAAATGTGATAAAAAAATAATTCTGCTAAGCACAGATATAAACATTGATATAAATATTCCAAAATACTTTCATTTTTACTCAGGCTAGATGTAATTTTTAAGGCTACATCAATTAAGCTAAGTTATACTATACTATTATGTATATTATAGCATTAGAACAAAAATTTAAATTGTAAAACCACAAATGAGGTGCATTGTAATAAAGATTAGATTATCATATGTGCATAGTAATAAGTAGATTTCTCTACTTATTCTAACTCTTCATAGTTAATGGCACAACAAATAACAAACGGAACTGCAATATTGTAGATGTCACAAGCAAGAAAGATAACACCTTGCATCTACTTTTGCAGGTTTAGTCTTGCAGAATGCAGGTTTTTGCATTCTGTTAAAATAATATGCAGTGTATTATTGTTGTTATGAAATGATAAACTGTAGCAGTTCGTTTGTTTATAATAACAAACAAAATTATTTAATTTATTTAAATTAAACTTTTTATAGTTCATATTTCCTCTGTACACAAAATTTAGTTCTCTATATTTTTTTTTTTCAGCTACTCTGCAAAGTACAGAATAAAATAAATAAACTTACCTTTATTTTTTATTGACATCAAAACATTTTTCAGGCCTAAGCCCATCTTCAGTGTTGTATATATTTTTTTATTGTTTTCTTATTTACTTTTACACATTAAAAAAAAAATATATATATATATATTGACTAAAATATAAAAAATTTAAAAATTTGTAAAACAAATATTTGTTTAATCAAGAATTAAAAATTATTTAAATATATTATGTGTTTATATACAAAATAAAATTGGAATTTTATGTACAGTAGACGCTAAACTTTTAATCGATTGAGTCTATGATTCTCAAAATTATTTTAGTCTAAATTACTGACACTTACATAAATGGATTTTTTTTTTTTTTAATTCAACTGACTGAATTCACAGTTGAAAATGCAAAACTTGTACCACCAACTTAAAAGAACAACATTTCAATCCTTTATTATTTTAATATATTTACTAAGATCCAAGCAATAATTTAAAGAGCTTACATGAAATAAATACAGAGCCAAATAAGTATAATTTTAGATTACCTTTCTTTAAAACTTGAAGCCAGATTTGCACAATTTTTTTGTGATGCTGCGGCTGTTGAAGACACCATGACGACAGTCCTGATATACTATCCTGGGTGTCTTTGAGTCCCAACAATTTTTTCTCAAACAATTGTTCATTAAAACTGGCCATAATACATTTCAAAAACGCTGAGTAGCAATAACAAATTAATTCACATACCAATCCTAAAAACAAATTTGAAAAAAATCACATGAATTATGAATTTGAAAACAACTTTATAAATTAACAAGTAATAAAAATTGTTATGCATATTAT
>JAAAKQ030050477.1:0-16291 GCA_010016005.3 Zanna intricata | reverse complement strand
AAAAAACCCAAATAAACTCACTAACTAAAATATATCTGTAAAAAATAAACTATTTCAGATACATTTAAAAAAAAAAATGACCCGACCGATAAGAAGAATGGGAACATAATACATTTTATAATACACACAAAGAAAAAAATGTGCCGGTCGGAACGTGTTAAATATTCTCTTATTCCAATATTACCTTATTGATTCATTCTACAATAAATTTTTTCAACTTATTTATGTTGTGTTATTATCTAGTGTTGTCTGTTAAGTTATATTAATTCTTTCATAAAAAAACACAGTTTTTAAAATGACATGTGTCAAGATGATGATGTACTAATTTAAAAAGTAAAAGCCGTGTTACTTGATTGATTGTATAACGTCAAATTGATAAAAACAATGTAAAACTGATGATCAGTTATGTGGTCATGTTTTTCATACATTATACAGAGGAAAGAGATGAGTTCCTGGACTCGTGTGACTAGGGATGTACTTGAACAATCATTGCAACGACACACTATTTTACCAAAAAGAAAAATTCAAAACATTGAATTTAACCAAAAACTTCTATGGCTTCAGTTTTTTAGAACAAGGAAGGTTTTTTCTGGTCAACAGGATTAATTGATTACTGTTAGTGCATATTATAAGTTATTAAAGTAACTATTAAACTAAAGGAGGGGAATGCTGACAAATAGGTGCTCGTCTGTGCCATAATAATTCTCAGCCCTACATAACTTGGCACTTATGTACTGTTCGATAGTTGGAAGTGGAATGTTTTTTATGTTAAGGCCTGGACCTAGTGACTAATGATTTATACATGTTTCTTCATCTGAAGATACATCTATCCAGGAAAATCTTCAACTAAGAGCTTGGACAATGATAATAATTATGCTGAACAATGGAGGTATATGTATGTAATTGTAAGTTAAAGATTTATAAATAAGTAGTTTTTACAAAATTTGAAGTACGTTATATCTTAATTTTCTTGAGATGCTTCATGAATCGCGTACCCTTCTGCTGGTGGCATGTGGGGTAATAAGTAAATATAAAATTAAATTGTGAGTAAATTGTATTCATTTATTTTGAATTTAAGGAGTTGTTAATGTTGAAAGTATTTGTAAAAATGAAAATGATGAAAGGAGATAATGGTTACAGTTAGTTGATGTAGCTTTAAGATGATAATAATTATTTTTGTTTAGTTACGTGAAAAGTTAATTTTATTAAATTAGTTTTAATTTTTTTTTTTTTTTTTTTTTTGTAGCTGGAGTCAAGTTGTTAGTGCTTTGTGATTTATTTACGAAGAAAAAATCTGAATTGACTAGAGAACAAAGACATGAAATAATAAAATACGCCAAATCCAGGCTTCCAGTATTTATGAATCAGTTGCATAGATTCCTTGTTGGCCTCAAATCAACATTTAGTAATATGTCACCAAATCAAAGGCAGGAGATAGCTACTTATTTAGTACCGGAGGTATGGATGTTTTAATTGTAGTAATAATTATTTTTACAATTATATGTTAGAAAAGACATGTTATAAAAAACCATATATTAAAATTAGAAGCTAAAAAATTATTAAATTCTGAGTGGGTTTTCAATATTTCTAATTTTTTAAAATTCAGGCTATTTTTAATTTAAATTTAATGAATAAATTTGCACATGTCAGAATATTTTTCATCCAATTCTCTACCACGTAGTAATGACAATTTTTTAAGATGTGACAGTTTTCTTATAATTAATGACATCAAAGTAATGATATAAATTGGTTTTAAAAATATTCATCATTTATTTCTGGAATAAATTATATATCTTTAAAGTTACATGTACAAAAATAAATGAATTAACAGAACTTTCTAGTGAAGTGAGATTTACATGAATTTTAAATTTATAGATAAGTTTTTTTTTTTTTTTTTAGTTCTCTTTATGTAATATTTTTGTAGCTAATAGAAATAAAGTGTAGTATCGAAGTCTGTCTGTAAAACACATAGTTGTAGTGCATTACAGTGAAATCAGATGAGTTTAATAAGTCTACTTGTTATTCCTTTGATTTATAGAAGATTCCAAGAATTAGAGAATAGATCAATTTCATACCGTTACAAAAGTTACATTTTCTTAGTCACTGAAATTAATTTGTATTCAAATTGCAGACTGGTTGTTGTGCTCAAGTACATTATCATTTTCTTTACTAATGATGGTTCTTTCACTTATTACAGATAGAAAAAATTCTTGAAACTGTTTCTTCTCTTGGTGTAAAAGTTAAAACTGCTCTTGAACAAATGATACCGTCATTTAAAGAAGGTCACAGTACTAGTCATCGTCAGAGTTTAATTTTAACATTAAAAGAGGTAATATCATTTTAAAAAATTGTTTAATAATTATTTTTGTTATTTATTTTGAATTATAATTGTTTACAAAATTAGTGAATTATGAATGATGTTTCTATTTCCCTGAAACATACTGGTAGGAATACATAAGTGATAGTAAGTACAACTGAATGTTTCTTGAATGAAACATTAATTTTCTTTAATAAAATATTAATATATACAGAAAAAAGCAGGATTCACGATAGAATTTCACAGTAAAGACCATGAAAATAAATTATTCCGGCACTTAAAGTTTTTTATCTAGTTTTTGGCTTGCCTAACAATCTTAATGTGCTTGTGTTTCTACGCTTTAATTATATTCCTAATGGAAGAGTTTCTAAGCAGTAGACTAACAGTTTTTTGAATGTCTCTTATTACTTCTTTATTTTTCTGTTTAGCCTCTGGAACTACCGTAAGGTATTACTTCAGAAGATGATATGTATGAATGTGAATAAAGTATAGTACAATTTCAGGTTGACCTCTCCTGAGAAGTGGTCGACCTGAAAAGTGGTCATAATAAAGAAATTAGTAATAAGTAGTAATAATTTCTTTATTACTATCTAAACGAAAGTGTAGATAAATTTGATTATTTTCTGGCTTATGTCTAGAATGTTATTCAGCTATTTCAACAGCTCATTAATTCTTCTTTTTAAATAATTGACTTATGTTATTATTTTTTTATCAAAGTAAAAAAACTTTTTATTGTTTTGCTTTTTGGTCAGAATCTGGCAGTTTCAATCTATCTCTCAGTATTTTAGTTTTCATCGCTCTGATTGCTATTTATCTATTGAGTAGTTTTTCTTATCATCTTTCCCTGAAATGAGAAAAAACCAAGAAGTTTTTTTTTTTATTAGCTGCTTATTAATATACATATGTAAAAAATGAAAATTAAACTGATAATTTAGTAATGTATGTGTAAAAGTGTAGTGTAAATGTTTTAAAAATAAATCTAGATTTATAAATACTACTCATATTTTGTGGAATTGTGTTTCCAGAAGATATTTCACAGGATTAATTCTCCTTCATCAATGGTGTTGTTATGGACCTTTTTAAACTATGAAGGAAATCCATTTTGTGTATGGTAACAATATGCCATTGCTAATGTTATTATCAACACAACCGATGAAGAACCAAATAGAAGTTCCGAAATGATCTTTTGGTTGCATATTTCTGTAAATTTTTGAAATTAGTTATATTTCTGTTTATCTAAGTTAAAAGTAAAGTTAATTAGTGATGCTGTTTTATTTATTATTAAAACTGCGTTTATTATTATAAAATAATTATTAAATATAATTAAAAATACATTGATAAATTTAAAAATAGATAATAATATAATATACAAAACAATAAACTTATTAAATGTAAGTAATTACAAGTAAGTAATGTATTTATTTTGAATTCAATAGTAAGTATTATACACAAGAAAAAGGTCTCACCATAGGTTCTCCACTTTCAGTAATATTGGACAATATATTTGTAGCTGGTCTCCGTGGCTGAGTGATAGCGTCTCGGCATTTCATCCAGAGGTCCTGGGTTCGAATTTCGGTCAGGCATGACATTTTTCACTCGCACTACAATTTATTCATCTCTTCCTCTGAAGATATACCTTAACGATGGTTCCAGAGGTTAAAAAAAAAAATATTTATACTTATATATATATATATTTGTAAATGACTTAGAAAATAATAATTTACACAGCATTATTAAGAAATACCAAATTTTATTGTGTAAAAAATATGTTTATGACTTATTATAATATTCATTATTATTATAATTTGATGATGATATCAAAATATTAAATGAAACAAATTCTTTAAATAATATTAAATTTACCTTAACTCAGGAAACTAATAGCATTAAAAAATTAATAAATATTATAAAAATAACAAATTAAACATTGACATTTTTAGGAAACTCACTGAAAAAAATACAGTAATATATTATGAATTTTTTCATCCTTATAACCAAAAAAATTGGTCGCTTTTAATACTTTGATAGAGATTTAAAATGTTTAAAATATGATGACACAAAATTAAAAAATGAAATAAATAATATTAAATGCATCACTGCAACTAACAGATATAACAAAAATTTAATAGATACGTTACAAAATCTACATAAAAAATAACATAAAATTAACTAATAATAATAATGATAATATCCATGCTAAAATTGAGTATAACATAAATTATAGAAATTTTAACAAAATATTTAAATTATTTGCTATAAAAGCTGCATAATTAATGCAGTTTTTATAGCAAATAATTTAAATATTTTGTTTTTAGAATGGAACTAATAATAAAATAAACAGATAAACAATATAGATCCATCTAAAACAATAAAAAAAGTAATAAAATCAGTTTGAATGGATGAGGTATATATAGCTTAACATGCACAAATTGCAAATTATAATATATAGGCAAGACCAGTTGTTCATTTTATATTAAATACAAGAACGAATAGATTGTATAAAAAAAAGGTCAAACAGATAATAAATCCAATTTTGGTAAACATGTTTTAAACAACAACCATAATTATAACTCAAAAAACTGTTCCATTTCTAATTTATCTTAATGGTGGAGACATTTACAATGAGAGGATGTAAGTTGACATAATTTTAATAAACATATCACGACCACCATTGTACAGTTTCATAGACATTTTACACATATTATGAAGTTTTAGTTTTAATAAAATTAATAAAAAAAAAAACAACATTTTTGAGTTTATGGTGATGGAATAATTACATTGCGAAAGCGCTTGAATTAGATTGATAAAATTATTGGTAAATGGGTTTGTTTATTTATTTAATTATTGTACAATCGTACCAATGGACCATGCTTGATAGAGCTATTTTAATTATTTAGTATTCATCATAAAAGTAGTTTATACTAATACTTATATAGTAATTATGCTTATTCTACTTTCGGAAGATTATGCAATTTATGTTTGTGTGGGTTATGTTTGGATATCAGTTAATTATGAATCTTATGTATCGTAATAACATTTTTTTAGCAAATTGGTAGAGTTAATTTGGTTTGGTATGATGTGTTGCAGGTTCTTCAAAATAGAGAATTAAGTAAACTTAAAAGTCTTCTACAAAGACATAAACACAGTCTGCATTTACTTTTGCAAAGGAAGTAAGTTGTTATTATTTATATAATAATATTTAAATACCTTAATTTTTTATTGAAAGAATGATGGTGTTTATATAAGCCTCTGTGTAGTCATTATAATTATGAAGACATTCCATTCACCTTGCGATTGAATTGTAGTTGATGTGAATTTTAGATTCAAAACTTGAATATGGTCGCTAACTTTTTTTTAGATAATTTCTAAAAAGAATGTCAACATTGTTATAATTTTCTTAAGTTGTTATTTTGAACATGTTCATGAATATCCGTGGTCTTCGCATGATCTACATTTTATTTTACATGTAAATTACATGATATTTTTTCATTGATTGGGTTAAAATGCAATCATTCGTAGGTATTTTAACCTGCATTGGGGTTTTTAAAATTCTAAAAATGAGAGAAAAAAATCATCCCTTTTAATTTCATGAGTTTCATTTTGTGCTTATAGTCCTTTGTTAAAATTACAAATATTTTTGCCCACCCTAAAAATTGAAAGTAATTTTATTGTAGATTTTTTTCTTTAGCTTAATTCTGTTAGTCTGGTGCTTGTTACATTTTATTTTCATTTCTGAATGTAGTTTAAGTTCTTAACAGTATTTTGTAAACCAATTTTGGTAAGGAGTTTTGTCTTTGTTATTTGAGAAATTATATAAAAAATATTTGTTATTTTTTAGTGATAGTGGTAGTGAGTTAACTGAATCATAACGTTTAAAAAAAATAGAAATTAAAGAATACTTTCTTTCCTAGACACAGGAATTATGTCTCAAAAAGAATATTTGAAGCAATCTGTAATCATGTTAATATGTGATCTATATTTGAGACTTTGTAGCAGGATATTCTCATAATCTATGGTTGATACCTTTACCTTATGAAAATCCATAATAAAAAATGAAAACAATGTATGTTTTATGATACACTTTGTATTCTACACATCTATCATATGTTAAGTATAAGTAGTCAAAATCCATTTAATATATGGCTACACGGTCTATGTTCATTTATAATTGTTTTGGGTCAATGTAATATGTTAACTGCAGATAAAATAAAATTTGAATGGTGTGATAAACCTTTTTTTTTGTTCTCTATTTGAGTACACGATATATAATCCACCTGGTAAAGTACGTCCATTGTATTATTTTCTGCTGTTTAATTGTACGTTTCTGGTTGTTCTGTCTCTTATTCTATATTTTATTAAAGGACTGTTTATGTAATTCTGAAAGTAAAACAATAACCATTCCTAAAAACATTGACAATATTTTATTAATGTTGGTTTACTTATATTAATGTTAAGTAAATTCTTATTTGTAGGTTTTTTATATCTTTGTTGTCTTTGAGTAACTATTAACAATAAATTATTCTATTTTATTGAGTTAATTGAAATTATTACCTTATAAGGATGTATATGTTATGTGATGTGATATGCATGCTTAAACTGTACATTTGTGCTATATGAAATGATTAGGTGTGTAAATTGTAGGTTTTCTTTGTATTTTGAAAATAAACATATTATCTCTTTGGATGTGGTGTAGCCAAGAAAATCTAATGATACTGTATGATTATATTCTGAAGCAAAATATAAGTTAGGGTGTAATTTATTAATGAAAAATGAGTGCCGTTATCTTATATTATCTTTACATAGCATGTGTTATCAGGATATTGCCTACAGAGAGTATTTTTGTTTTTCACTGTACAAAATTGTAAATTTGTTTTTCTAAAGCATTATTATTGGAAGAGGGAGCTAAAAATTTGGTGAATATATTATAGGCTTGAAATATTGAATAGTATTTGTTATTTTACATATAATTTTTTTTTATAGTTTGTTAAAAATTACAAGTTTTTTTGCCTAGTTTTTAAAGTCATGTAGGTGAGATATGTTGTAATATTTTTTGTAAAGCAAATGTGTTAACAAGATAAATTTCTCTTGCTTATAAATTTAAGAAATCCAGTTAGCAATTTTGTTTAGAGATTAATTTTTTATTTGAAGTGCCTTGTTATTTTAATGTTTCTATAACTTTACAATGTATATGTGAACTTTTGTTGGTATTTATTGATCATCAGTTATTTACTCTGGTATATAACTTCCCACATTATTTTTATATTGATATCGTAGAACTATAAGTTAAAACTGAGATTAATTGTTATATAATGATTATTTAATTTACACTGTATTAGTGTATAAATAAAAACACCTAGGACACTTGTTTGCCTTTCTAATTAGTTAGCATTTCTTAGGCATTTTTTTTTTATAATCTGTATTTCTTTTTTAGGGAAAGTTTTAGTGAAATGACGAGTGGTAATAAAGTGAGAAGTGTTTCAAGAAGTCTGGAACAAGTTATTGAAGAATTGCCTGTATTCTTGTTACGTCTGGAAGAAGTCACTAACGCGTTGGATGATAGACTAGAATGGAGGGAATTCAAGTTTTGTTTTAAAGTCGGATCTTCTAAAGTGGTATGTTGATAATTGTGTGAATATAGCAATTGATGATAACTTTGAAGATATTCATTTTTAAGTGAAATTTGGTATATTGTCTTATACTATACTACTGATAGTGTGTCATTTTTTTTTTTTTTTTACTTACATTAATTAAAATAAATTGAAAAACTTACTTTAAAAAATTTGTAAAATTAGAATGCTTCCTTAATATGTTATTGGTGTATGAATTTTCATCAGAGGTATCATTTCAACTAAATATAAAATAAAAACAAGAAAATGTTCTTGTTTAGTCAAATACATAAAATTGCTATATGTGACATCGATTGTCATTCTCTACATCGATCATTCTCTGTGAGTATTGATTTCTTCAGAATCTTATTATATGATTTACTAAATTTAATGTCATTGTCTGTAAATGATCAATTTGTCTTATTATTATTATTATTATTATATGCTTAAAAACAAATTAGTTTGATAATACAATTAAAGTAATAACAATTTTTTACGAAGTTATAAAAAAGTTTTGATGTTTGAGGAATATTGAATTTTGATTACAATGTAGATTTCTTTAGAAAGTTATTATTATAAACAGTATAGTTGTATTATGTAAAGATATTATATACCAAATGTTGTAATGTTATTGCCTAATCTGGCAGCAACCCTAAGTACTCATTCTCATGTGAGCAAAGTAGCACTATGTGGATTTTTACATACTGCCCTCTTTTTCTTTTTAACCTCTAGTAGTACCGTATGGTATTACTTTGGAGTTTGAATGAGTATGATATGTATAATTGTGAATGAAGTGTAGTTTTGTACAATCTCAGGTCGATCATTCCCGAGAAGTTGGTTAATTGAAACTCAACCACCAAGGAACACCGGTATCCATGATCTAGTATTCAAATCGGTATAAAAATACTACCTTTACTAGGATTTGAACTTTAGAACTCTTGACTTCAAAATTATATACCTCACTAAAAAATTCCATCAGTGTAAACCAAAATTGGCATATATTTGACTTTCAAATTGGTATTAATATTTTCATAAAGCCTAGGTTAGTGAGGTCATAGGTAGGAAGAATGCCAGAGCGTTCTTAAAAACATTAAAAGCAACATACATGCTTGACTCAAAATCAAGTTCAACCCTTGAGAAATATGGTAGGTCAAACAAATCAGCTTTTGATTGCCATCTTGAAATTGACTATGGGAATTTTAATAAAAAAATATTTAAACACACTTTTAAACAATTCTAAAAAAAAAAAATTAAAAATTTCCCAGTAAACATAAATGGAAGATAATTTTGTTTTCAACAAAATAGTGTGTGTAAAGTTGTCTACTTTTGCAAGACCACAATGAAAAGTTTGGGGTGTGACCACGGTTTTATTTTGCATCTTAACTTTAAGTTATCCAAAGAGATTTACTAGATATTGTATATTGAAGCTATCATTTCCATTTTGCGTCAAAGCCTCTTTGTCATATTTAAAAAATGTATGTAGATATTGAATATGAAAGCATACCCCATGCTTTTCATTGTGGTCTTGCAAAAATAAACTACTTTATTCATGTTATTTTGTTGAAAACAAAATTATCTTCTATTTATGTTACTGGATCTATATTTTTTTTTAGATTTGTTAAAACGCATGTTTTTTTAAAAAAGTTGTTTTATTTTATACTTTTTATTATTACAATGTTTAAATAATTTGGGAGTTTTTGATATCTTGTACAAGGATGTTCAAAGTGTTACATTGGTTAATTCACAACATTGATGTCCATTCCAAAAACATACTGTACATGTATACTATTCTCCACCTTCTGCGCATGGGTTCTAATTCTCTACACCTTCTGTTTTATCTGTTAACCATTTACTGTGGAATGAAAGTTAGCTAAAGAAAAGCATTTAAAAATATTTATATAGGTAATGTGATTAAAACGATGTAACGATTGCAATGGCAGAAAATGAAATGATGATACTCCTGGCCTTTGCTGGTTTAGAGCAAAGAAGTTCCTTGACCAACTTAAATATCCTGATCATTAAAAATGTTGGGCTTGCTGCTGCTATCTACAGTAATGAAGATTATCAAACGATGAACATGAAGTAAACATGTTGATCAAACATGTGTTAAACAAGTTATCAAACATGAAGTAATGTTTAGTTTTATATCTGATCGAACAGAAACCTTTTTCGGTTTTTTATTTTTAATATTTATTTGTAATTTTGTCCTTGATAAAGGTAAAGGTAGATTCACTGAGCATGCATGGAAGTAATAGTTTAATTTTAACAACTTAATAAAGATTTTTTTTTAAATTTTATTTTAATATAGTGAAAATAAATTGCAAGATGTGTTATAGGAAATTGTCAATTTCGGTTGTAAAATAAGACTTTTGATGACTGTTGATATTTTTGGTCTGTGAAAAGATAATAGTACTGAGAATCACACTCTTTATGTCTTAAAGATTGATTTGACCTAACTTCTCCATGAAATGTCTTTCTCTCAGAAAGCTAAATATCAATAGATAAAGGTCTTAATGTAATGTTATCTGTTGTAGAAAGTGAGAACAGTCACTGTCATATAATTTCCTTTATAATAGATAACAGGCTTTAAATCAATAGTATTATTTTTTTGGATAGATCCCTGAATTAAAAAAATATATTTTATAGCTAAACTTTATCAAATGAAGTGATATCATTAAAATAATTCTGTGGTACTACTTAATGCTTGTCAGCCACTATGTGGATGTCTGCTTTGGATTTGGTATATTTGGCAGCGGAATATTGCAGCTCAGCTGCAATATTCCGCTTAACAATTGCCATGTAAAAAAAATTTGGTATGGGAATTAACCATGTGAAGTGTGAATGATATTGGATACAATCATTAATTATAACAGTCCAAACTTAATTTTCTGTAAAATTAAAATAAAACTAACATTTATTGTTATTTATTTAATTAAAGCTCAATTTTTTTTTTGTTTTTTTTTTTTTTTTATTCTATACATTTTCACGTATCTCAAAGTGTAGATATGATTTAGATGTTTATACAATGTTTTTACTGTATTTTTGAACTAACTTAGGTGGTATGTTTGAATTTACTGTTGATTAATAGCATCTCTTTTGTATTTTATTTTGTTTATTAGTCTGGATTTATGCAGAAATTAGTTGATAATAAGAATGCTTTAAAGCCAGTTCTAAATCAATTATGTGATCTAGTTGCACGAGATGCTTTCTCGCAATCATTAGTTACACTTGGCCTTCTAGATCAAGCTCCGTGTTCTACAGCTACCACAACTTCAACTACAACTGCTCCATCTAAGACATTTACACATTCCACACCTAAGCACCATTCTTATAAGGTATTGTTTTGAAGTAATAGTTTCTTTTATTTGTTTTTTGTTTGGCTTAGATGTTAAGAAAAATAAGATTTTCAACATCAGTTTTTAAAAAATATTATTCAGTGAGCTTGGATGTCATTGTGAATTTGAATATATTAATTGATAGTTGTTTACAGATTAGTTATATTTATTTGATTTGTCGTTTACAGAAGTTTTAAAGATGTGCAGGTAATTCCTTCTGCAGATGAACAATTCTAGACATAATTCAGTTTATTCTATATCTTATATACAATAAGGATTAACTTATTCTAACCTGCTTCATCACTTACAATATACTTTAAGTAGGTGATGTGTTCGGCTTAAGTTTGATGAATGAATTACTACTAATAACCCTTAGAGATAATCCTGTCTTTAAAAACTAAGAAAGAATGTTCCTGTTCTATCAGTTGTGGCAGTATGATACTATTTTGTTGGTACCAAGCATAATTAAGCTAGCAATAATTTATCAAGCATAATTGTTGGTTCTGAGTTGGTTTATGAAATTGATTACAGAGTTATACAAAAATGATCTCTTAAAAGGCATTTTAAAAAAGAAATGATCAATAATATGGTTTTTTTTTATTAGGTCTAGCATATATTTCTACTGTTGATTGAATAGAAATTTTACACACAAATCATAAGACATCTCAGACAATCACAAAACATTTTGAAAAAACCCATTAAATGCTGATTATATTAACTGGCTAGCCACTTCGTATCATGGGAAACGTTGGCTGCTCATCAACTTGCTTTGGAGAATGATTGGCTTTGGTCAGGATGTGGCATTTTTCATAATTTACTGTTTAAAGAAATAATAAATAACTGTTGGGTATCAACTTGTAACAGTGAAAAAAGTTAATAAATAAGCAGAAGTAATGCTTTGTAATCAGCTTCAAAAAAATGAGAGGTTCTCAATATGTGCCAAATGTTTTTTATGCAGATTCAAATATACAAATCTTAGTGATTATTTTTATTTTACCTACTATACGTTATACTTAGTAATTATTTTTATTTTACCGTCTGTACGTTATACTGTATAACTGTACAGTAGATTATATAAGAAAAAAAAATTGCATGGTAAAACAAATTTTAAATATCAGGGTTCTTACAGATCTTGATGTCTTATATCCTTTCTAACCAAAAAAACACTATTTTAGCATTAAAAAGTTCCAGAATGATTTATGTATATATGCTGGCTTATCTGCTTAATATCTTCAGACTGGGTTGACTGATTTAAATGATGTTTGGTAGAATGGCTTGGATATGTGGAGGATTGATACAATTAAATTTTAATCGCAATTGGTCAGGGAGATATATATCACCTCACAGGTCCCATATTATCCCCAGTAATGGGCTTTTTGCAGGAAATTTTGAGAATCGACATAGATTATCTTGAAAATTGGGATTTAGGTAGTATTTACAACCTTCTTCAAAATACCCTGTGCCGAAGCGGGCTTTTACCCTAGGGATGGAAGCCATCCCCTTCTAGGGGGTGAAACATTTTTTAATAAAAATAAACTCGGAAATCGATAGATTGACCAATTCTAAGTAATTTTTGTTCTATAAAGTTTTTTTTAAAGTTAATACTTTCCGAGTTATTCACGATTGAAACTACATTTTTCATTGAAAAAATGCGTTTTTTAACTTTTTTTTCACGAATTACTAAAAAAGTTTTAATTTTACCGAAAAAATTATTTAGAACAAAAGTGTAGCTAATAAAAAAACAAACAGATGTGTTTTTTAATGATCTTTGTAAACTCAATACAAATAGAGTTAGTGCTCGTTGAAGGACGGTTACTTTTTTGAGAAACCCGATATTTGAAACCTTCAACCTTAAATGATTTGAAAATGGTGAAATTTTTGGGGAAAACTCAAGAGGCCCTTTTTAAAGCACTTAAAAAAACCTTTCAAATGAGCATTGGTAAAACTCTTTTGCATAAAAATTTACTGACTTATAACAAAAATAGTCACTTCTTATTTTTTTTGTGAAAAAATTTAACATTAACACCCTCTGCATTACCACCCTAATTGAAATTAATCATAACCCACTTGCAGTTTACTTCATCTGGGTATTATTGATATGATTCAAGTGATGTGACTGGTTTGGAATGCTTATTTTAGAAACAAATATTTAATTAAATATTAAAAAATTAAGGTGATACATGCATTTTTTTTAAATAAACCAAAACCTTCTCTTGATATGTAAAAAGTTTTCAAATGTAAATTGTAGGTTTTTGTTTACTGAAAATTTTGATATTTTTTTTTATTATTGTATCATAAAAATTAAATGAGATATGTGGTTCAAAGTTTGCATTCACGTACTATTTGTAGCTCACCCAAACCCTTTGAACGCAACCCTTTTCAAAAATAAGAGTTGAAAAAAGTTTTAACTGATACGTTAAAACACTTGAAATTTTCTACAAAATGCTTTTTTTAAAAAGTTTATAGCTTAAAAAATAAGGGAATTATCGTTGAAAAACCAAGCATTTTTTTTTTTTTTTTTTTTTTTTTTTGGAGCAGGTATTTTGGAGCACAAGTATAGGTGGGAAACCAAACATATAATTCAGTATCAGCATATATACATTTATATATTTGAATATATATGAAGAATATTTACTATCACACACACACACACACACACACACACACACACACACACACTTAAAGAAAGAGAAATTTGAACATTACCATACAATTGAGCAACATCTGTCACATGGTGAAAGTATTATAATGTTCTTTTGTGGTTTAATGTTAAAAAATTTCCTTTTTTTTGTAAAATATATATAAAAATAATAAAAAATTAAATTTAGTATAAATAAATTTTTATCATTTTCTCTCATTATTACTGTAATTTTCAATTTATTAATTTTTATTTTTTACATTTAGGTGTTAGTATGGGTAATTTTAAGGCTTAGTAGTCTAAATGATACAGTAAAGTTCATATTTTGTTATTTAAAATATAATTTATCATAACCTTTAAAACAGAACTCTTCAAAGTATTTGAAAATATTTCAAAGGGTTGTGGTTGAAATAACATAAAAATATCTTGATGTTATATGGTAGAATATGTTAATTCTAAATATTCTTACAAAGTTGCATAAAAAATAAAATAATAACAATTTTTATATTTTTTGTCATAAGGGGTGGGTTTTATAAGGGTTTAAAAAATAACAAATTTTATTTCACCAGTGAAATATTCTTAAATATAAATGCACTTTTAAATCATTTCTAATTGTAAAAAAATTGTTGAAATTATTTTTCAATAATTAATTTTTTTTTTTTTTTTTAAGGTATGTCTTCAGAGGATGAGATGAATGAATTGTAATAATTAATATACTCAGGGATGATTTATAAGGGTTGAACAAGTGGTTAAACAAATTATTATTTTATTTTACTAGTAAAGTAATATACATTTGATATAAATGCACTTTTGAATCATTTCATATTCTAAAAAGCCTTTTTAAAAATATTTTTCAATATTTACTACCCCCAGGGTTTAATTTATTAGGGTTGAAGCGTCTCAGAAAATAATGTATTTCATTCAACTAATGTACAATAATTTAAATTTAATATGACGCACTTTTAAATCATTTCAAGTTATAATAATATCTTTAAAACTAGTTTTGAAAATGACTCTTCTCAGGGAATGATTTACAGGGGTTGAATCTTTCTGATTAATTATATGTCTTGTTCACGTTTATCAAGAGGTCTATAAATAATTCATTTAAAGATTATTTCAAGCAACTATATGCTATAATCTCAGATTTTAAAACTTTTTGCAATAAGAGGTAGTTTTCACCCCTAAAAAAATAAAAAGCCCGGTCTGGCACAGGGTAGATTTTGAAGTAGAGGGTAAGTAGAGCTTAAATCCAAATTTTTATGAAAATTGGTGTTGATTCCCAAAATTGCGCAGTAATACAGTATTGTACCGTTGATGACTGGACTATATCTCAAAATTTTAATTAAAGGGTAAATAATTTTTTTACTTAATTTAATACCCTTAGAAGGCTAAGATTTATGATGGTGTAGGGACATTCTCAATCCACCATAAAAAGGGAAGGAAGAAAAAACTTTTTCTTTTTTCATATGGACTGTCAACATTTTTCTAATAATTAAATGATTCCATTATATTAGCAATGGAGTCATTTAACTTTGATTAATATTCAGTTTATGATGACCCTCCTAATTAGCAGTCTATTGAGGTTGAAATCTTTGGTAGCCAAAGTTGTATAACATTGATGTGAAGTGAAGAATTCTTTACTGCATACAAGGAAGTATTGTAATCGCAAAAAAATTTCGATTTTCAGATTTAAACGGAAATATCCATTTTGATTAGTTTTGGTGTGATGTATATATGCATAACTAAAAAAAAATTGGCTATAGAATGTTGAAATTTAGGATTTAGTACTGTTGCAACATCTAGTTGTGCACCTCCCCCTTTGATTGCAATAGACCAAGCCAAAAGTGTCCAAAATCCCCAAAAATTTGGATTTTGGACTTTTTCTTATCTGCAGTAATAAGCCCTCGTTAAGAGCTTTTCAACGATATATCATAACTGTAACTTATATTCATTAGTTCCAGAGTTATAGCCAAATAAAATTCTAATTATTGAAATATTTGGATCTTACTAGGGAAGGCACATCGGTTCGAATCAGACTTCATCTTTTTTTTTTTTTAAATATATTGATTTATTAATAATTTATTAACCTGTGATTGTAAAAAAATTTTTACAATAAATAATAACAATAATACCATATTACTTCGAATTTAAGACGCACTTTTTTTCACGATTCAACATCTAAAATAATGGGTGCGTCTTAAATTTGAGGTACTTTCTTCATTGACCACATGTATTACCATAAAACTACCTATTATACAAACTAAAATTTCCTATAATACGTACAATAGTAGTAGTCCTATTGTATTAGCTACATTGTACTATCGACATACTACACTATCCTTCTATTCATATATGAGTCATCTTTCATGGAATTGAATAATGGTGTTTATAAAAG
>JAAAKQ030050455.1:0-16292 GCA_010016005.3 Zanna intricata | reverse complement strand
TACTCCCAGGGGTTAATTTATTAGGGTTGAAGCGTCTCAGAAAATAATGTATTTCATTCAACTAAAGTACATAATTTAAATCTAATATGACACACTTTTAAATCATTTCAGGTTATAATAAATATCTTTAAAACTAGTTTTTAAAATTACTATTCACAGGGGATGATTTACAGGGGTTGAATCTTTCTGATTAATGATATATCTTGTTCACATTTGTCAAGATATCTACAAATAATTCATTTAAACATTATTTTAAGCAACTACATTCTATAATCTTCGATTTTAAAATTTTTTTGCAATAAGGGGTAGTTTTCACCCCTAAAAAATAAAAAGCCCAGTTGAGCTAGATTTTGAGGGTAACGGAAGATTTTGAAGTAGAGGGTAATACAGCTTTAACCCAATTTTTTATGAAAATCGATGCTGAATCCCAAAATTACACAGTAATACGGTATTGTACCATTGATGACTGGACTATTGTGCTAAAAATCAAATGACTGTCCTACCTCAGTATCCACACTCGTGACACCTGACACTGTATGATTTTTTCTTATTTCCAAAATTAAAATCAATGATCAAAGAACGATGTTTTGAGACTATTGATGATATTAAAGCAAATTCATCATGGACCTTAAAGGCAATTTCAAGTGAAGCTATACAGGCAGGGTATCCACTTTGTGGACACAACACTGGGAAAAGTGTTTGAATAGGGGAGGGGAGTACTTTGAAGAGGATAAGAACCAATAATCTGTAAAATTAATAATAAAAAATAAAGTTTGGTTATTTTCTGAACAGACCTCATATCTGTAGACGTTTTTGAATAGGGCAAAACATTCTCATGCCAAAATACATAAATATATAATATTTATATGGTACACAATTTTTCAACTAGCATTTCAAATAGCTGCATCGCTAACTACTTCTTCATTTTTAGAAAAAGATGAGCCAAATAAGGACTGAATAGGGGATAGTTAAACAACTGCTACTTGAAACTGTCAATTTGATGTTGAGTGCCATACTGCAGCATGGGAACAAGCATTGTCATGGAGAAAAACGACGCCTAAACTCAGCATGCCAGATTGTTTGTCCCTTCTCAATTTCTTCAATGTCTCACGTTAAGTTTCAGCAATAATTGTCTTGCTTCTTTCCAAAAAAAACAAAGACCACACCTTAACAATCAAAAAACCTTTACAACAGTTACCCAAACAGTGAATTAAGCTAGGTAGTAACAGACAGTTTTACAATGGGAATATCTAAAAACTTGTACAGCTAAGACATATGAACTTTTTCCATTATTTTTATGAGTAGATTAGGTTATGAAAGTCCTGGGAGAATTTCTTGATATATCTGCATATATTTCCAGTAGAGGCCTGTCATTAAATACTTAATACTGCAGTCAATTATTTGCTTTCCTCCTTACTTATTTAAACTAAACATGTTAAGATAATGTAAACGATTGAAATGCATGCTTTCAGATTCACCAAACTTCTTATAAGTTAATCTATCTGATGTCTAAAGTATCGACAATGCTGTGGCAGATAATACTGACTCTGTAAGAGACAAAGCTGATTGTGTTGGTAGTTAATCTAACTTGTTACAATTTTTTCTACTCTGAGTACAAGATCTCATTTTCTTTGACAGTATCGGTGTAGGACTCCTCACCGCTTTCAAATTCTTATTCCTGGTTTTTTGTTATTTGTAGCTGAATGTAATTATTTATAATGAAGCTAGAGTTCAATTACTTTCATAGTTAATTCTATAACTTTTAAAATGTTATCTTTTCCTTCTAAAATAAACCCCTTCCTAGGATTTGAAGATATTCTTTTCTTTTTTCTGTTATTAAATCACTAAAAACATATATAACAATCGTAAAGATAAATTAATTACCCTAGTTTTGCTAGTACTTTATTCAATAATAGTTTATAATTATGATGTATGAACTGACAAAGAAATAAAATAACTACTTAACACATGAAAATTGGTATGGAAACAGAGAAGGAAACGCACAGGAAATATCTCCACGATTTGTTTTGTATACTCTCAAGGTCAGAGGAAAACACAATAGACAAGCTGATTCACAATGCAATCATTATCAGTAATAATTAGTTGAGATGTGAACCACACAACAGAAGGTTCAGCATGTTCTTGGGTAAGCAGAATTTAAATCAGTTGTTTAAATAACATGTTCAATGGCATGTACAAACTGAATGGAATATCAATCCTCCTACATCCAATTGTATTCATCAGGGGATGTGACTTTAAGAGATATTGAAAGCTTGGTTTCACAAACTGGATATCATCCAAAAGTTTCAGTTAGTGACAAGACTGTGGATTGTGTACATGATGTATTCACTGCCAGTCCTAGAAAGTTAATTAGGAAGGCTAGTTACGAACTACAAATTTCTCATTACTCTGTTCACAACATTGTTCATAACTGGCTCCAACTGCAACCGTACAAGTTACAACTCCTTCAAATTAAACTAAATAATTAACACCTATGTCAGTTTGATGCAGATATTGCACCATGTTGGAAACAATTTTAATTACTTTGATACTTTATTTAGTTATGAAGCTTGCCATCTATAATATCAGTTTGTGGCAGAGGTAATGCACCATATCAAAAACAACTCTTAATTATTTTGATACTTTATTATTTAATGATCACTTTCTTTTTTTAGAATGTGTAAGAAAGTTAGCAGACACAACTGTCAAATTTGGGGTAATGAAAACTCCCACACAATAGTCTAAAATGAAAGGGACACACGTAAAGTCAATATATGATTAGGATTGCAAAAAATGGCATCATCAGTCTATTTTTTTTCCATGGAGCCCACTGTGACAGGACAGGATACATGAGCCTAAACATACTTGAGAACTTTACTGTTTCTCAGAGGAATCTTTAGAACTTACAGAAAAAGAAACTGCACTCCTGCAGGCTTCTTTTTCAAACCAAATGATACTCCACCACAGTTTCATTGAGATGTTAACTTGTTCTTGAACAACAATTTTTCTGGATGTTGGATCAGACCAGGAGGTCCAAATGCATGGCTCAAACCTAGATCTCCATATATATTTCTTTGGATCCTTTTGATATTTTTGCTTGGGATATATTAAAATTTCCTTGTGCCAATGAAACATTCTAGATTTATGCAATTTAAAACGGAGAATTGTTAAAGCTGTTAATCAAATAATGTCACAGCCACTCTTAAATAACTGGCAAGAGTTAGACTATTGTCTAGACAACTGCTGAGCTAAAAAAGATGCACACAATGAACCTGACTAACTAAACTTTGTGATTTGCTGTGTTTATTAAAAATACTTTTCTTTAATCAACTCTTCTTTCACTAATTTGCACTTCCTGTTTATAGTATTTCTCTGTCAATAATTCTTTTTACTTTCTTCATCACCAGCATTCTTATACTTTCTACGTTCATCCATTAGCTGTGATATATCCTCTGATATCCAAGGTTTCCTACCAGTTCTCATTATTCCGTCTAATCACTTCTGCTGATTTAAGAATTTCCTTTTAAACATTTTCCCATTCTTCATCTATATTTTCTACCTTATTTTATTTATTCAGACATCTTCCGATGTCCTCCTCAAAAATCTTCTTTACTTCACTCTTCCTCAGAGTTCTCTAAATTTCACAGATTCAAGTGACGTCTTTTCTTCAGATTTTTAAATCCCAATCTACATTTTATTATCACTAAATTATGGTATCACTAAATTACACCTGAGAGGATCCAAAAAATCATTAAAACTGAGATTCAATGATTACCTGCTCGGACACCAAGATATAAATTGACATACTGTTGGACATCGGCCATTGCTGAAAAATGGCATGAGTTACAAAGACTCTCAGGCGGATCAACGGATCAAACAAAAATTACACCAGGGGGCTAACAACAATTTGTCACGTGCAGAAAAGAATTAAACTTTGCGATGAAATTGAAGCCACGATTGCCAGGTTGGCAATAAAGAACGTCCAGGTCCTGATGATACCCCTGTGTTAGTAATTAAAGAGCTTATGAAACTGGTTCCCTGGAAGATTGTTGATATAATACACCAGGGTCTAGGGAATGATGTATACCCATATTGTTGGAAGAAATGTAGGTTAGTGTTTCTTCCAAAACACCATGGTGATGGAATGAGGATAGAGTATTGCCCTCTTTGTTTAGTCAACAATACAGGGAAGGTTGTTGAAAAATTATTGGTCGAACAAATTATTGACAAGCTGAAGGTGTTAGGAGGACTGCATGCCAATCAATATGGTTTTCGAAAAGGTAGATCGACTACACAGACCGTAGAAAAAGTCATCACTTAGTCAAATGTAAAGCATGGCACTTGGTGAACAAGAGGCCATGGATAATTTTGTTAGATGTCAAAAATGCATTTGGTTCAGTCACGTGACAGGCCATATTATCAGCGTTGCATCAGAAAGGAATAAGTCCTTATCTTCGATGACAAATTGAACAATATCTACAAGAGAGGCTGTTTTTTGTCAACACACAAGATAAAATACTGGTCCATCATGCCAGTCGAGGTGTTCTGCAGGGCTCAGTTCTTGGTAAATTACTGTGGTCCACAGTACCAGTGTTGTAGGATGTCTTAGTCCTATGACATCCTATGACAACATTTTGAGGCGTAGGTTGCCAGGCAGTACTGAAGTTATTGCTTATGCCAATGACTTCATCATTTTAGTCAAGGACAAAACAGAGGATGAGGTTGAAGAAAACAGCAATTCTGCTCTCACATTAGTTAAAGATTACTTAGATGAGTATAGATTGGAGTTAGCATCACTTAACGATATTGGAATATACGATATTTGACTGTCTACGAGGGACAATTACAAACTAAGATTTGGTATATTAGACTTCACACCAAAGAATATGATTCCAGCTATGATTGATTCTGAGGATACATGGAAGTCTGTGGTATCATTTGTAACAACTATCCTACGTAAGAAAGGAACAGAGAACCGAAGACAGGGTTATTAGTAAAAAAAGACCCGAACTGGTGGGGGCACCTTTGGGTGCACTCCGTTTTGAGTGGGCAAACAAGACAAGACCAAACCCAGCCATTGGAGAGCGGGAGTTGGAGACGGCATAGCCAGATCTGGTAGCCCTGTACTTGACGGTT
Source organism: Zanna intricata (assembly GCA_010016005.3). Lineage (NCBI taxonomy): Eukaryota > Metazoa > Arthropoda > Insecta > Hemiptera > Fulgoridae > Zanna > Zanna intricata. The sequence goes on along the minus strand of JAAAKQ030050455.1, from coordinate 11,156 downwards.
AGAGGCTAAGGCACTTATAAAAGAAAAGATCCAGATCCAGTGGGCTGACCTGCCGTATCGGATTTACAGCTGACGAGTGGGAAGGGGTCCACTAGAGGCAAGGGTTGAGCAATACTTAATTGTAAGTCTGACCCAGGGGAGGAGGAGATAAGAAAAAAAAAGGATTGCAGTCGAGGAATTGATTTCTAAATTTTTGTTTAACAATGATATAATCTATCTGAAAGCAAGATGATACCTTGCAGTATCACCTTGCTTTTTCTTCTATTATGTATATATATCTTCTATTATGATTTTTAAACTGGGTGTTATCAGTTACTAAATTATGCTTTGTGCAACTCTGAAAAAGTCAATTCTCTCTTTCATTCATTTTGCCCAGCCTGTAGTCGCCCACAATATTACCTTCCTTTCTCTTTTGCAGTGCTTGCATTCCAATCTCTAACTGTTATTCAATTTTCATCCCCATTTATGTGTTTAACTGCTTTATCAACTTTCTAACATACCAACCATTTTTAGACTTCTTTTAGAAGTCTACCTTTTAGTATGTTATTTTTTTAATTTTCTAGTGATTCCTTCCTTAGCAGTCCTCATCAAGAGTACCAACAAGAGACTAGTTTACCTCTGGAATATTTTAACAAGGCAGTTCCATCTTTGTTGCATAAAAATCCAGAAAGCTTGATTTTCTTGCAAAAAAAAGCAGCTATAATTTTCCATTGCTTTCAGCTGTGCAGTACTCAGAATATTGATTTTTAACACAGCCATTTAAGTGCTCCTGACCTATGCCCTTAACAACTACTTAAAGTACAACTACTGAAAGAGCTGCTGCCCTCTTTCAGGAATCATTCCTTAGTCTGACTCTCAACAGATACCTCACCGATATGGTTGCATCTTTGATCCTGCTACTCTGTATCACTGAACATTGAAGCCTTCTCACAGATTGCAAGGTCTCATGATTCATAGAGGGAGAATAAATTAATAAATATTTTTCAATTTATAACTTTCTAGGCCATACAGGCTGATACACTATATTGTATTAGAATTCAATCTTTAAAGAAAGGAAAATTCCATTCATAAGCTACAATATCTAATAAAAAATAAGAAATTTAATTTTTTTTTAAATTACTTTTTCACTGGCTACAATTTCTTTATTAATTTGTTCAAGTTTTGATTCATTTTCACTTAGATTCTTCCTCAACTTCTCAGTCTCCAATTCTGCTCTGTGCAATTTTTCCTCAGTTTCCTGTAACTAAAATTAAATACAATAATAAAATAAACACTTAAAAATTGTAAATTTAAATAAATAATATCTAATCTTTTGTTTCTTTCTATTCATTTGAGTGTAATATGAGACCATCAGAAGTTCAATTACAATATGTATAAAAACATGAATAAACACAAATAAGAAAACAAGAATACAAACAAAATTAAATTAAGTCTACAACTGACGTTCACATCTATTTAACAGATGATTTACACATATACTCATCAAAACAATGAATTTGCACACATCCATACCAGTCTCATGCACAACTGCTTATGTGCAAATAATACAAACAGTACTGATAGTAAATATCAAATACACATAGCATTTAACAAATAATACATTTTTTTAACTAATAAATTAAAGCATACATTTTTCTAACCTGATAATCCATAACAAATTAGTAAATATCCCATGAAATATTTCTTCAAATAACTTAAGTACAGTCATCTTCATTAAAATACAGTAACAAAATTTCACCATTGGTAAAAGAAAAAAAAAGGATGAAAAAATAATTCTCTCAGAGTATGACAAAATGAATGGAGTTTTTATACAATTAATGTCTCGAAAACACTCACTGAAAATCATGAATGAAACCAAAATTTCATAAAATAATTTAGAAAGTAAACTTCTACATGAACATCACACTACAACATTAAAAAAAAATTAAATCTGACAATAAAACTAGTACTTAAATAAAATAATAAAACTAGTATTAATTAATTGAATTATTACAATAAGTTAAATGTATGTACTTTATCCTTACATTGTCATCAATTTTAAGTTTAACTTATTAAACCTAATTTTAAAATGAGATCCCTTCTCACTTAATCTGTTGTCCCTTGCTGCGAATTTCATAAATTTTGGTCACTATACATGTGTCTTTACAATAAGTAAATAAAAAAAAGAAAATGAAAGATTACTTACCTACACTTTCACTTTCTTTTTCTTAAAACTGTTAATATTTAAACAGTCTGGAATTAGGATGGAAGAATGGGCAGAAAGTACTTAAAATTAAGATAATGAGAGATAATTTCAGATATGTTTCATAATTCTTACACACCTTAAGATTATTGTATGATATTATAGACAATCATTCTTAAATTACAAATTTAACTGAATGATAAACTGAATTTTACACATGATTAAAATTTAAACATAGTTTTAATACACAGCTTCAAATGTAGTTCTCAATGAATAATTCAAATACCAATTACAAAACCAAGTTTTTAAATCTTAGATTTCATTTTAGAGGGATATTGTAGTTCTGTTTGTCATAACCCAATAAACATCACACCACAATCATTATTAATTGAGCCCTTCATGCAATTTTAAATGAAAAAATAAATTTATTGTAAAAATCTGGAGGCAGAGCCATAATCCCACTGAACAGTGAGAAAGCAAGTGCTGGATTGGTTACTACCCCTAACTTACAAAATGAGTCAATATGGTGTTGTTCCAATTCCTGTAAATTTCTCCAGTTGTTCTACTGAGGAAGAAACTAATTCACTGACTATAATGTAGGCATCTACAGAAGTAAGAGTATAATATCAATTCTCCAAAAAGACAAAAATTCATGAGTTTGTTTCATACAAAATCTGGCATTAGCCAATAGCCTGCCATATGACACCAAACAATAAGCTGATGAAATAATTAAAAGTAATGAGCATAGAAAGTACTAACTACTTGTATGTACTTTGTACATACAAAAATATGTTGTATATTTTTGTATATTGTACTTTTCTTTATGGAAGAACCAAAATAGCCATTTAAAAAAGATAAAAGAAATAAACATGAGAACAACAGTTTTTGAATATTTATTACAAATTCCAAAATATTGAATACCCATCTTTTAATATACTCTGCATAATTAATAAACCTACTGTACAGAAAGACCTGAAAATTGTTTTAAGAGAAAATATTTTTAACATTTTTTATGAAACAATGAATTAATAATTTCATACATCAATATTTTTTTCTTCGTTTTTTATTTTTGTTCATCATTTATTATTAGCTTTTTTTTAGTCTTATGTTTATTTTGTGGTTTCCGTATCAGTACAGTTAAATTAAATAAAAGTTTTTAACTTAAAATTACTTTTAAAAAATTGAAGATTTGTTCATGTAAACATTGTTATTATTATCACCGAGAACATCCTTGACTTGGTAGTAATAAATTGTTCATCTGTTCAATCAATCAAACTCTCTCTCCCCCCCCCTCCCCCTCTCACTCCTGCTCACTCCCTCCATCTACATCCCCCCACTCCCACTCCCTCTCTCCCTGTGTGTGTGTGCATGCTATCATGTGCACAAGGTAGTGATTGTTCAAACTTTGGAAACTTATACAAACATTAAAAAAAAATTTTGATTTTGTTACTAAATTTCAAAATTGTTGGCAATTGTAATTCTTTAACTATTAATAATGATAATAATTAATTCAAATTCTACAAAATTATATTTCTACATAAATTGTGTTTTACTGTTAACAAATTTACACCTCATTTGCCAAAATACGTTCTGATGAAAACATTAGGCTTTCTAAAAATTAAAAAAAAATATATATTTTTAATTGCATTTTAAATTTCTTTATTAAAAAAATAAAATAATAACTTCTTTAGAGAACTGCAAAACAGTTGTTCTATTCTATAAATGCACTCTCATTGACTGTGTAACACGAATACAGAAAAAAGTTTCAATAAATACAGGTTCAGAAATATTTTCTATTTTGTATGCCATATTATGTTTTTGAAACTTATACCTCCATTTCAGATTGAGCTATTTTAATAAATATAACAGACTGAGCCACAAAATAAATAAATATATTAATGTAATTTAATGCTCAAATTATAAAATGCTGTGAAGTTTTAGTAAAAGATGTGAAATATGAGAGCATTAGATTTACATAACTGATTACTTAATCAAGAATAATTTAAGTTTAATTAATCAAGATTTAACATGGAAGTAATACTTCAATTATAATTCAACTGTTACCCAGAACTGAACTAATATAAAAACAAAACCCACAAGTTTGATCTCTATTCAACCCGATCAGATCAAATTATTAGCAAATGATAAAACTTTATCGTTTGTGATTCACAAATCACAAGGTTAATAAAAAGTTAAAATTACACAGTTATAAGAATAACTGCATATTTGCATATTCTGATGACATCAGAAAACATTTTTTTTATGATTCCTATAGAAACGAACTGTATTAAACTAGTTTTGGCATATGACTAGTTAACTGAAAGATCTACAAAAATACAGCCCAATCTTACAGTGAAAATCTACAAATATTCCCAGGAATTGATAAAGAACCTACAGTTAACAAGTATTTCTGGTAAAACTAATAACAATAGTTCAATTCAACACACATATTTAAACATATTACAAGTATATTCAGAATTCACTAAGTTTGTGCTTACAATACTTAAATACTCAAGACATACAAAGAAAAAGTAACAGCAAAATGGTAAAGATAGTTCACCATGACACATCAATTAAAAATACTGGTAAGTTAACTACTTGCATACAGTCTATTCTAACCTACTACTATAAGCTTATCAGTATATTAGGGAAAAATGGATTGTTAGGGGAAAATTGATTCAAAGATCCATCCTTCTGCAAGTATCTAAACCATTCAACACATAATACAAAACAAATAAATCACTCAATATATAATACCAAACAAAATTACAATATTAATTCCCTTAAAATTATGCCAGATTATGATTTGCTATCGTAATAAATTAATACTCATTTCAATAATTATCAATGTAGCATTTATTCTATAATACCTGAGAACTGATTTTTCTTTGATAAATCCCTCGATTATCAGATGCTGACAAACAGGCAGCATGACACTTGGGTTTCCTACAAACTCCATCAGCATTAACATGTACTTTACTCTTGCATACTTTACATGTATCTACAACCTATACAAAAAAATAAACAAATTAGCAAACCTTTAACTTACTTTTAATGTTATTAGAGATGAAAAATATTAGTAAAAAAATGCAAAAGTTGAAATATTAATTTGATGACTTTTAACTGTAACCCTCATAGAGGCTGTCTCAGCTAAAGGTAGCCAAAAGTCACAGGTTACTTTAAGAGAACCAGTGAATATAATTTAATGATCTTTTTTTTAATAAATGTAACAACTCACCAAGTTTTAATGTAGTTGGTCAAATTGAATGTGTTCACCTTTTGTAGCTCAGCAGACATCTAGACAATAATCTAACTCTTGACCAGCATTTAGGAGCATCTGTGGCATTATTAGATCTACATCTTTAACAATTCTCTGTTTAAACTGTCCAAATTTCAAACTTTTCTGGGTACTCATAACTTTTAATAAATCCCAGAGCAAAAAAATCCAAAGAGGTGATACTTGGAGATCTAGGTATCCATGTAGTTGTACTTCCTTGTCCGATTCAACATCATGGGAAAGTATTGTTCAGGAACATGGTAACATGTTAATGAAAGTAAAGTGGAGCACAATCTTGTCAGAAACTTGCAGAAAAAACGAAACCTGCAGGAATCTGACAAATTTGACAATTGTGTTTGTTAACTTTCCTGCATATAAGAAAGGTTGTGTAATCACTAAATAATAAGCAATAAGATAATTAGATTGTTTTTGATGTAGTGCATTACCTCTGCATAGCAAACTGATATCATAAGAAGCAATCATTTGGTTTATTGTGATGAAGGAGTTGTAACTAGTACGTTCACATATGGAGCCACTTATGAACAATTTTGTGAACAGTGGAACAAAGGAATTTGCAGTTCATAACTAGTCCACCTAATTGACTTTCCAGGACTGGTGAATGAATCACATACATGATCCCACATGCCTGTAACTAACTGAAACTTGGTTGGATGATTCCCAGTTTGTGAAACCAAGCTTCCAGTATTTCTAAAAAAGTAATATCCCAATGATGAATAGACTTGGATTCAGAACAAATCTTGGGAGATATTTCCTGTCGACTGAGCCTATGTTTAAGAGACTGGTTTTCTAAATACAGGCATTACTTTTGGATACCTTTATCCTGAACACACCATGTTTTGATACCTATTCAAAATAATAATAATCTGCAGAATATACTAGATGGGATATCTGACCTGAGGATAGATAACAGCTATGAACTCCAATCTGAGACCTGCACAAAAATTTATCCAAGTTGTCCTGATGAGTGAGAAATCTATTCTACTGTTGACTTGTTATAAAAAGAGACTCCATAACAAGCAGGCCAATGGTTTGCCTGCCAAATGTACTTTTTTTTGGTGTTTTTCGTGGGCAAAGAATGTCTCCATGCTATCATCGCCCGGAATAAAATTATTGATATCAAACTTAAAAACTACTTTCATTAAAAACAACTTACAACTAATATCACAGATAAAAATAAATTTTTAAAACTAAGAGTAGATTAAAATTTAAAAATGGTAAAAAGGTTAAAACTAATATCACAGTTAGAATACTAAAACTTAAACTAATATCAGAGATAAATATAAATTTTTAAAGCTAAAACTAGATTAAAATTTAAAAATGGTAAGAAAGGTTAGAACTAATATCACAGTTAAAAATTAAAACTTAAAAGTAACTAAATAACTAATAAAATAACTAAAAACTAATAACTAAAACTAACTAAAACCTTAAAACTAATATCACATATCATTAAAAATCTGTAAGGGGTGTAAAAGGCTCCTTAACAGATACCTAAAAAAATAAATATAAATAATTAAATTTTATTATAAATATTAATACTTCGCAAGAATAGGAGAACCCGGTCTACGATGTTCTGGTCATTTCCAAGAATGTGGTGAATGCTTTCTGGTAGCTTAAATTTGCGACGCAAGACTGCATAACATATGCAGTCTAACAAAATATGATGCACAGTTAAGCGGCCGTCGCATCTTATTCACAGCGATGCATTCTCTCCCGACATCAAATATCCCTGGGTGGCTCTCATATGACCTATCCGCAATCAGCAAAGGACTACTTCTTCTCGACGAATGTGTCTGTGCGAGGAGTTCCATGGTAACACCGTACTTTTAATATGGCGCAGTTTATTATCGACTGTGGCTGTCCAGTCGTTTTGCCACTTTGTGCGAAGAGAGAGTTTTAGTGAATTGATAAAAGTCGCATGTAGTAACATGTGTAGTGAAACACGGCTGACTACATGCGTTCTTAGCTGCGGAATCCGCATGTTCATTTCCCGGAATCCCCACATGGCTAGGGATCCAGCAGAAACTCATTCGTGTGTTTCAATGGTTCAACTCGCAGATTGTGTTACATATTTCTGTGACAATAGGATGTCTGGAATAAAAGTTTTCTAGAGCTTGGAGAGCATTGTACGAGTCACTACATATAAGAATGTGGCGGTAGGTCGGGTTAATAATATTTAGAGACTTGTTTATGGCGTATAGTTCTGCAGTAAATACACTTGTGATACCAGGCAGACCAAACATATATGTTCTATCATTAACTATAAATGCGCAACCTACAGTATCGTCCTTCTTCGATCCATCAGTGTACACTATTGCATCTGCGTTTGTCTTCGGCAGGATGTGCTGAAACATTTGCCTGAAGATAGTAGGTGACATTGATTCTTTATTGTAAGTCGTTAGGTCAAATATGAAATTTAGAAGGTTTATATTCTCCACAGAGGATAAGAGCACAGATATGTTGGAATTGAAGGTGTGCCAACATTTATAAGGTGCAGTAGATGACAGGTACGAACACCTACAGGAGCAGTATAACGTGGATGGTTTTCATATTTACCTAAATTAGGATTCCCAAGAACAGAGTTAAATGCAGGGTGATTTGGTTGTCCTTTGAGACGGGCAAAATTTGATACTAAAAGTTGATCCCGTCTGTCCCAAAGTGATGGTTCACCGCATTCAACAAGCAGGCTTACGATAGAACTTGATTTAAAGGCACCTGTGGGAAGCCAAAGGAAAGAATGATGTACAGCATCCAGCATTTTCAGTATTGATAGTTTCGACCTCACAAACTATCATATCTTTAGTTACAACTCAAGACAGTAGTTCTGACCTCATGTAAAGGTTGCCCTGCACATAGTGCCAAGCCATTAAGACCACCCAGACCTGTCTTCCAAAGTAACAACAAAAGAACGAAAGTTCTTGGTGGAATGAAAGAATGAAAGTGCCTTGGTGGTTCTTTTACCTAACCATGCTGTACAAGAAAGTTAATGCAGCTAGTAAAGGCACCTGTACATTAGGATCAGGCACCTTCTGTGTTACCAGCACCTTAGAGTAATATCAGCCATAAAGAAAGGTTTAAAAGACTTTGCATAGAGTAACAGGAGGGATCCATGGCTTGTCACACAAATGCTTTTTCACATAAGAATCAGTCTTGTACAGCAACTGCAGCAGAGTGGTAGGAGGTAGAAGGTAGGAGGTAGTGATAGATGTCAGGTAGACCTGACAGAGGTGAAAAGCATAAAATATAAATATGTTCAAGTAATTTTTATTAATATCAAAAGGCTGTGCTTATTTCTTTAATCTCAAAAGCTGTCCCAGTTATATGGCCATTTTTAAGATGGGATACCTAACTTTGCAAAAGTCATTAGGCAACATTTACAAGATTTAGTTCTGGTTTTCAATTTTCTACCAGACAGACTTAACATGCAAGCTTTGATATATAACTGTTTAATGTCAGTTTAAGATAATTCATGGATACAGGACAAAGTTGATATTGCTAACATTCGTGGAAGGCGTGGGTTTAGGGAAAATTTCAATACATATCTGTGTCTTAAGAAAGAAGAAATATATGCTTGTAAAAGGTATGAACAAATTAAATTTATATCAGAGCCCCATAAATTAATGTTAGTTACAGCAGTTTGGGACTGTCTTACAAACTTAAATCATTGTTAGTGATGGCAGAGTTCACCAAATAAAGATGTCTGGTCATGAAGACTATAATTGGAATGTTGAACTTCCAGGCTAAACAAGGTACATAAGACTCTGGTATATTCAGAACCCTACGGCGATGTTGTATTATGAGAAAAGAAATTAAACACAATCAAATATGTTTCACAAATATTTGTAACACTTTATAGTATCAAAATAATAAGGGAAGTGGTCAATTTTTAGGTCTACTGCTTTGGCATTGCTCTCTTCAATAGTACGTTCAAAAGACAGAGGTAATAAAACACATTACTTTGGAATCTTTGGCTACCTCATAACAAGAAAGAATTTTAGACCTTGAAAAGACAAACTTAGTGTCTACCAAAGTTAGGAGATTACTCCAAGAGCATCTGTGAAGTTGAGTACAAGTATACACCTAAGTAGAGAAGATTACAAAAAGTAATACTACAAAACATGTCTTAGGTTGCAGGGCCTTTGCATTGACCTTAGGTTCCAAGGTCCAATTAAAATTAAATTCAACATGAGTCATAATAATTTAAAATTATAAATGTTTAGAAAAAGCATGATACTAATACTTACATTAAACCCATCAAACCTGGAACATTTTTCAGCATTAATTCCAAGTTCTAATCTATATAAAGCTTCTTTCTCTAGTGCCTCAACAGTTTCAACAAGCACTGTATTCTGTTCGGTCAAATCAGCAACCCAGTCTTCAAGAGTCTTTAACTTTAACTATTAGAGACAAAGAAACAAAAACATTAAAATTATGTTATACTGTTTAATAGCTAACAAGTTTTAATACATAGCTAACACTACTTTTCAGTCTTAATTAAGCAATTTTTTATCACTAGCTTAGAGCAATTGAAAACAAAGGTATTAATGCATCATGACCCAGTCAGTAATTTCAGAAAAGTGACTTCATATACTAGAGTCTATTAATGTTATGTGATTGAGAAACCTTGAATTTTAACAATCAAAAAAGTTTTGAAAAACTAAAAACTAAATCATCTATTTTTTGGTTAATTTTTTGTTTCTTAATAACAAAAAATAAATAAAAATTATTAAAATTTCAAACATAATTCTAGTTGTACAAAATGTAAAAAAAAAAATCTTACAAAATTCTAGTAAGACCCATCTCAAAAATATTTAAAATAGTACTCTACTTAAACCACATACCCCAGTATAAAAATCAAAAGAAAAAAAAAATTGAAAAAGTTTTTTTATTCAGTATTTTATCAGCAATGCAAATAATAAAGAATGTAAGTTAAGGTGATACAGAAATGGAGCACTATTTATTAATTGCCTTTCCATATGTAAAATTCAAATGTTCAAAAAAACATAATTTTTTTCATTATTGAATACTTATTACCAATAAGCATATTATACCATGAAGCTCCTTAGAAAAGTCAGTTGTTTTCAGTAAACAGAGAAAAGCTGTATAAGATTGTTTGATACTTGTCAATATGAATCATATACATAAAAGTGCTACTGAATCTTTTTTTTTTTTTTAATTACAGATCCCCTTTAAATATCTTTTACTGCTTCTCAACCCCAGATTTAACTCAAAATTTAAAGTAAAATAAAATATTTACTTCAATCTGCCTTCAAATTTTAATAAAAGAAAATTAATTGTATAAATTTGTTCACTTTCCTCTTACCTTTACTGGAACAAATGCATAAAAGTTAAGACAATTACTTTTAAATTAATGAAATACTGAAGGATGAGATGGCTTCTTCAACTTAAAGACTGAAGCTGTAGTTTTCCTGCCAGCATTGTTTTACGATTTCTAACTGATACAGCAGTTTTTGCTGTTGGGAATATTATTTCAGGTTTTACCAAGAAAAATAATTTTCTCAAAATTAATTTTAAACTTTAATGCATGAAAGTACAAAGAGCACAAGTTTCTAGTGCACACTGCCCATTCTGTATAAATCTTATCATATGGTTTGAATTAAACAACTTTCTATTAATAAGAAGGATAAATTTTGGGAATATGTTTGAGATTGAAACATA
>JAAAKQ030050422.1:0-16293 GCA_010016005.3 Zanna intricata | reverse complement strand
CATTCACATTCATACATATCATCCTCATTCATCCTCTGAAGTAATATCTTACGGTAGTTCCGGAGGCTAAACAGATAGAGAGAGAGAGGATTATTCACCAAAATGTTTAAAATTAGAATTCAAAGAATTTATTAAATTTTGAAACATAATATGGGTAGTTTTAATTTATTAAATTTTAATCTTTTTAAGCGCCAGTGGCCTTTCGAGTTATTTACTGATTTATGAAAACTTGTCTCGTTCGCCAAACATTAAAAACCTAATATTTGTCATGCAGGACAATAGATATAAAAAAATATATCGTGAAATATATTTTTAAGAGCTTATATCCCTACTGTAAAACGTCGGACTAAGGGCAAACGCGACTACGGCCGCGGCCAGGAAAGCAGCTGGCGTAAGCGGCCGATTTGTATGGAACTCGTATGGATGAACGCGCACGCGTACAGTGTGACAAACTGGACACTGCGGTCAGAGATTTGTCGTTCTGGCCGCCACGACAACCGAAATCATGCGGTCAAAATGTGTAATAATTGTAATGGGACAACGGGCACACCTGACGGTCACTATGCGATCCGACAGCAATCTGTTCAGTTTTGTGCAAACGTATGCAAAATTGATTTAAATTGTAATTTTACTGCGTAATTTAGTCAAAAAGGGCAAACATATATTTTTCAAATTAGTTTTTTCTCTTGTTTAAAATTTCAATTTCTCTTTTAAGAATAGACTTTTTTAAGAATATTTATATAATGTTGCAAATAGATTTCGTTACAAAAAAAATTCATTTCTGAAGTTAAAGAAAGAACCAAGTTTATGGCATCTTCTAATAAGCTTCCAACAAAATTTCCTTGTTGGAAATGAAACACAGGGGCATTGGTGTGTTTATACCTCTATGTTGTCTACAATTTTATATAAAAACCATCAAAATTATTGACTAACATTCTGGTGCAATTGAATTTTTTTTTCATGTTGACGCAGAACAAAAATGTTAGAAACCATAAAATGTAATGTACACAATACTCTTTTTCTTTACAGTTTCAGGCGATTATATATAACTGCAGCTTCCCGGTGACATCCACCTTGTGACGAAGAATTGCTTACCGAGACTAATCTTATTCAATTCTAGGAATACAAACAATAATTTTAGTAAAGATAAAAACTCATTTTGTCTTGGATCAGAAGAAAACAATTATCCTAGTTTCCACAACTAATAACATTATAGAACATAAACAATAGATTATACAGATAGGCTATTTAGATTTAAATAGATAAATACAGGAACGTAAAAAGCTGATAAAAAACAGGAGACAAGTAGAAATTTGCATGAAATGCGAATACAAATTAGCTATAACTATTGCTTTAGTTAAGAAGTCGTCTAAACAGTCAGTTTCTGCTTTTTACAATTTTTATTACAAGTACATAACGGACGTACTAGAAAACGTACAATCTGTTTTAAGTGGTGGTTGATTTAATGCTGAAAAATGAATTAATTTATATGTCATATCCGTGAGTTTTAATCTTAATTACATTAAAATCGTACCTACATTGCTAAACCGAACGAACGAAATAATTGATCGTAGTAAAAATTTAACTTTTGTCGGTGAACTCTGAATCATTTAAACTAAAATTGAATTTCTGATAAACTTCATGAAAAAAAAAAAAAGAAGAAAAATGTTAAGTAATAATTTACCGATAGTTGTTAACTTTTCAAACCTTAATTAAAAAAAAACTCGCGTAAACTGACAGAAAATTTTAACATCAAGCAAACTCAGAAATGAATCGTCCGTGGATTATTTATACTCTGCGCCACTTAATTTATCATAAAAGGCTACAGAAAAAAAAGACAGAGGCAACGAACTAAAATTACTCAAATAAGCGTTTGCTTGGATGTGAATTCTGTTTTATAAAATTGTAGAATTAGGAAGGAGAAAAAGTCATTTACCGTGCAATTATCAGGAAGAAAAGATAAAGGTTGCAATAGTACGTTCTACGGTTCAGCGTGTTTCATATATAATAGTATGAGATCTATTAAAAAGAATTTTATTTTAAAGAAAAATCTACTGAATATTCAAGGAATTTATTTAAAAAGAATTTTGGAAACATAGTTTTCATTTCGCGTACCGACTCAATACGAAATCATAAACTAAGAGAATGAACAATCAAATCAATTTAATGAACACCAAAAATACCTTATTCGGCGAACACAGGAATACTGGAGTATCTAACTTTATACTGGAACACAAGAGTAGCGGTTAGATTTAAAAATTAAAAGGCTGAGTATAGGCGTAAGAAAAGAGTGTGGAATTCCATCTACATTGTTTGATATTTATTTAAATGCGCCATCAGAATAATTTTGAAATTATGCTTTTGTTTGCCAATGATCAAGTTATTACATCCAACAGAGAAATTTTCTACATCGGGTTTTTTTTGAATTGAATAAGATAGTCAAGGAATATAATTTTATTATCTCACCAGATAAGATGGTTTCCAAGGTCTTTTCTGGATTAAATCAATTACACTTAGTAATTTTTTTTTTAACCTCCGGAACCACCTTTAAGGTATATCTCCAGATAAATGTTATGAATGACTTGTAGCGTGTGTGAAAAATGCCATGCCTGACCGGGACCTCCAGTTGAAAGACCGAGACGCTACCACTCAGCCACGGAGGCCGGAACAATTAGTAATGGAGGATTTAAATTTGTGGGTAGCAGTATATCACCTTTTATGAAACGGATGTAAAAAATAACATAGAAAAGTTTAATAAAATACGTGGTACTATCAGGAAAACATTGCGTGGCAAGGTGAGCATTGATTCAATGATGAAACTTCACAAAAGCATAGCTGTTCCGGTGGGTCTATATGGTAGTGAAAAGGTTTTGACAATCAGCTCATAAAAGCCGATTATAGGCTGCTGAAATGAGTTTTCTTAGATCTGTTATAGGAATTACCCGAAAAGATTATTGTAAGAATTGACGAAGTGCGACAACAGCTGAATATTTTAGACTTGAACTACAAAAGTATTGGATTTAGAAATAATTGGAAACAACATGTGGTTCGAGTGGATAGATATCGTTTTCCCAAGAAGATAATGCAATTTCAGACCAGTGGGATACAGTAATATTCTTGGAAGACCCAAAGAAGAGATGGGAAGAAAATTGACAACGTTCGCAACAGATCGGAAGACAAGGCTTGAAGTAGATGATGATGAACTTATACTAATACCGTTAATGTCTCAAGTCTGTCAAGACATATACAAGTGACTTCACGCAGCCGATAGTTATTTCCACGGAGGGTGTGAAGAGCACTGCGACGCCATCAGACTTTTTGGTCTCTGAATTAAACTTCATGGCATTCCAGCGAACGGCACTCCAGATTAAAGCTGATTCGTTTCTTTGAAGTAATCTAAATAAATAGTTTCCTTGAACTAATACGGATAGCATGACACTGTACAACCAAATCATTCAGCTTGAAAATTGCCCTTAAGAGAGTTAAAAAGATAGGAACAGCCAAAAAAGCACGACTGAGCTAAGAACTGGCGTGCGATCACAAAGCAGCAAACGAGTACAAAATATCGTTAGAATTCTGAAAATCTCTACGTAAAGAATTTGCTATAAGTTTTTTTTAATCGTACCTTAAAATCTGTATCAGTAACAAACTTGATAAGCTTTTACTTTAAAAGTAACTTATTAAAACAACTGATCAAGTTTAATTTCGATATAGTAACTTATTTTTTTTTAATAAAAAAAAATTTTTTCGTTTATTTATTGGGAAAAAAAAATCAGGTAAGAAGGATGTATGGACCGAGCTTATGAAGTCTACAGATTGGGGATATACTCACTCATGTATTCCGAATAACCGTTTTTTACGCTTTGATTACGCATAAATGATAAACAGGAACTTTTTTTAATAAAGAATACAATCGATTATTTAAATAATGTTTTTAACGGTATATTATTTAAATATTTCCTGTAATGGAAATTTAATCACAGCCTACTTTCCAATCGATTCACCAAACAACTTTAATAAGTTTGAAACAAAAAAAAAATATAGTAGCTTAATTTACCTATTAATTACGTAAAAGCTTTTCAGTTAAAGACTTAAAAAAGAAAAAAAAACGATAACTCATTTATAACATAGGGAATTTCATTATAATATTGCAGTAAAGAAAGGAGTGGCTGATGCAAACCGAGTCGTTAGCCAATATAACGAATAGATACGCGTGCAGTTTGAGGTATGGATGTACGTGTGACGGTTTGAATTTAAGTCTCTCTTTATCTGGAATAAAGCCAAAGATATTTTGCACGGACAAAGAATATTAATTATTGATACGTGGTTAACGCGCCACTGGCTCAAACCTAACTCCACCTGTGTCTCTATAACTACTCTATGTCCAAGAAATTTTAAACAAACTATAATGTTAATTATTTATAGGAATAAAATATACTTAACATAAAGATACTACTTCAAACAAACGCTAAATTATTATCAGATGTAAATTAAATTAATACAATAATTTTTATGTTAAATAACGAAGAATGAATAATTAAACGTTACAAACAATTTCGTGACGATCTAAAACTCTTCGTACGGCATCAAACAAATAAAACTTTCAATTTAGAAAATATTTTAATTGTTCACCTCATAAGAGGCTTTAAATTTACAAAACATAAGTTCAACGTTCTCTAGGTAAAACAAACTAATTATTTTCAGGACTGATAAATTATTTAAATGAAGTTTAAATTAAGAGAAAAAACAATATTTTAACATTAAACCGCAAATAAAAGGAGAAATTAATGCTGATAATAGAAAGAATTGTCGAAAAAGAAAAGATTTTGAATGAAAAGTATTTCAGTAATTTTACTGCTAATACATTAAATAAAAAGACTTTTACCGATTAGCGCAACAATAAATAATTAAGAGATAAACAAATATGTTTTATTAAGCAAATATAAAGTAAATTCCGCAGGTTTGATTACTTCTATAGATTTATTTAACGTGTAAATCCAACGAAGACAATTTACATTTTAATCACGTTAAAATGTTTAAAAATATTAAGCAATACTAACATAAAATAAAAACCCACTTATGTTTAAGAAACGAAATAAAATACATTAAAATATATAGATCAACTGAATAATAACAAATTATGTTTTGTAGGACAAAAATCTTGCGACTAGACGACTACAAAATTCAATAAAATAGGGTTGATGAACTATATTTCGGCCAGGGAATCCTTATGAGCGACATCCCCACAGTTGTGAAAAGTAATTCTATGTAGCATCAAAGGGCAAAGCCTTTAGACCTCGTTATAAGTCACGTGCCGAGGTGTAAACAATATGAGAAAATATAATACGGTATAACTAAGGGAAGCGTCCCTTATAAAACAAGTCATCATTCTGACAACCTCTGTTGTACATGCAGAGAAAATTTACTCGCATATTGTTGTTAGTAGTGTAAAAGTGTAGCCTATGTAATGTTTTCTTTGTGCTCCTGCAAAACATTTTTGTACGGTCTACACCTGTATCGTTAACAATGAGAACCCGTAAAAACAGAATGACACGTACGTTTATTTTTCAATTCAAATTTGTAGTCGTGAATGTAGCAAAAGTTGTCATATCTGTTATTACAATCAAAGTAATACCGTGTTTACCATTATAAATCTTCATTCGTTGTTAAGTATAAAGCGTTATTTTATAATTAACTTACAGAAAATATGAGATTTAAAAAAATTCTTCGATACGAAGAAATTTTTATTTTTTTACGTTATTCAGGAGACTCTCTTATTCTTTATTTTAGAAAATGCACATATACTCAACGTTCAAACTTACTCTTTTTTACCACAAATAAAACACGAGCTCTCTGTTAAAACTGTTTAACTCGAAAGATTAATTTATTTCTAAGCCCTTTTAAGTAAAATAAAGATAATATTCCGGTAAAGTTTTTTAGATTTTATACACAAGAGAAAAGCAAAACATCAATGAACAGTGAAGCGAGAAATACTTTCAATAATGTGCAAAAAAAAAAAAGACGCCAGAAAAAATGAGATAAAAGTATATAGAAGTCAATATGAATAAAGTTAAATTGAACAAAACTTTCTACTAAGGGATGGAATAAACCGTTGCAGCTTATTTAAAGCCAAGTAAAACTTATTTATTCTACGAGTAAATATATTACTTGTAAAGTAAAAACCAAAAATAGAAGAAAATACAAAATTTCATAAGCTTGCAATAATCTAATCATACTTTCTACAAAAGAAGTACGTAACAAACAACACAATGTATTCAGTTTACGAAATTTAGTCACGCTTTTCGTTTTTTTAATATAAGCTGGTAAGGAATTAAATAGTTTTTTAAAAGCCAAATGAGCATGATTTTCGAAAAATCTCCAACTAAGACCTATGTATGACAAGAAAACCAGACAGTACTCCTGAAATAGTGAACTATACGCATAAGTATTCATATTTTGTCCAGTCCTAACATAAAATACATATCAATATTTAAAACGTGAAAACTCTTCAAATCGGCTATTCTTACCAAGACTAAATCGAACTAGATTTTTCCGTCGTGTAAAATTAATTATTAATTTTTATAAGGTCAAAGCTATACTGTTTTGTTATCGGGACTGTACCAATAAAAAAAGTTACATTAATTTTACAAGTGGAACAGAAAATCAGGGCGTAATAACATTTAAAATGACTTCGATTAATTACACAACTTAAATTAACTGTAAGCTGATACCACCAATATGTAGCACCAAGAAGTTAAAGACTATACCATAATAATTTAAAATGAAATGTCTGTTTCGACTTCTTACCTAATAATGAAAAAAATTCTACAGAGGATATCATTATTAGATGTATCAGTTATCATTTACATACGAACTGGTCGTCGCTGATAAAACCCATTGTTATTTAAGGCGCTCTCTCTCTCTCTCTCTATTTCTACATATATATAATTTTACAACTGGATGACATAAGCCGCTTAATATTAGATTTATATTTGATATATTATTATTAGGCCGGTTATACGCTACTCATCTTTATGTTTATTTAAATTCATTATCACTGGTTCTTACTTATTTCATGACATCAGCCTACCTACACAGTATCTGAACAAGAACCTGCTGCTCCTGTTGTTAATTGAACCGCACTTGTAAGTACATTCAACTTGTAAGAGGCTTTTATTAAGTTATGTATCCAACAACTTTTTTACCTTTAAGTGCATACAGTATTTTTTGGAGAAGAATAATAATAATACGAAAATATTAGTAGTCCATAATTAATAACTGACACCTGAATAAAAGTATCTTAATGAAATTTAAGATGATAATATGAATAACTTCTATAATGCTATAAAACCCATCATAAAAAGGTTTAATTTTCGTAAATTTTACTTTTTATCGTTTATTTAGAATACATTTATCGTGTCGGGAAGCTTACTTACAATTTTTTTTAAATTTAAATAATATGCAATAGGATATAAATACACGTAAATGTTAAATACCAGATTTCAATATAAATAATCTGCTACAATAATTAATAAAATCTACTTAAATGTACTTACAGGTTTGAACCACCAACCAACACCGTACAGGGTATGGAATTGATGAAAATTTACAGTTTTCTCAAAACGTCATTACAGAACCGATGTACGCACTCTAACTATTATACTTTCTCTTAATATTCTTTTAGGAAATGGATATATCATTGCGGCTCAAGTTATCTCTGTCTTTCTTGAGATAAATTTAATCTCGCCCTGTTATAAAGGGCGAGATTTGTGCAATCAGAATTAATGTACAAGAGTTAAACTCATATATTCTAACTGTAAAGCTCAGATACTTTTTATACTATTTTCTCAGTACCTGCTGATGAAAATTATTTACCAATCGAAGAGATAAACCTAGTTACAGATTTTAAATAATACTTTATATAAAAATGTTTTGATAAGTTTCAAATAATTCAGTAACCGTTTAGCATAGCTTTTATTTATTCTGAAAAAAACTAAAATATCCAGTTCAACCTTTTTCCGTTTAATTCAAAATTTTCTTATCCTTATGAATTTTCTTTTCCAAACTAGATTTAAAAAAAAAAAAACCTTACTTGAAGATCAATCGAACGGTTTATAATCTAGGTTTATACCAAATTAAAAATCGTACGACAAACTTACTTATAAACAAATCGTACTTCTGGAATTGAAAAATATTATGTACTGGTGTAAATATACAAACTTTTTTCGTTACATGTCAACAACTGGAGTGAAATAATCATCACATCTCCATTCAAACTGGAATTAAATGTTACATGCGAGAATGAATATTCTCGTAAGCATACTCGACACTGATCTGACTGAATTCGATAGTTAATAAAATTGTAACGAGTTTTGTGGCAGTTATAACACAGTGAATGTTAGTTAATGTCAAAAAATGAAGATTACCGTCAACAGACATGAATCAATATAACAATTCTTCTAAAATAACCAACTATTAACGGATGAAAAGTTTACAAATAATATAATGTAAAAAAATAAAATAAAAAAATAATGAAAAAGAACCATATTTGGTTCTTGCTTGCTGAAAATACTTAAAATCCCAATAAGTATCTCTTTTATTAGTCCGGCCATTTACATAATGCAGAAGAGTAGAAGTAGCCTGCAGTGAAGAATTACATACGATAAAATATAATTATGCCTTAACTACACAACAGGACATTTACGACATATCAAAATACATAAGCATATGACATGAAACCTCTAGCGAAATCACAATAAATTAAATTTGAAGAAAGTAATTATCGGTAATAAAATTCGTTAGCTTTGGTAATCGCATTCGCTATCATACTTTGTCAAGATACTTATTTTATGTAACTTATTTAAGATCTGCATTTTAAAATTGAAACCGGTTTTAAATCGCGTGCATCCTGTAATACAGTTAATAAAACAACATCGCTCCTATTATACAGACGAACGTAGTTTAATTGCGACATTAGACGACAATATACTCGGTTCGGACATCAGGGCTCGGTGATTAACTAGTTGGACCGGGCCGAGGTTGAAGGTCTGCAGTCGCCCGAAGTGTAAGTGAAAGTACGTAACTGACCCGTTATAAATATTACGATATCTATCATCTTTTAGCAGTATTCATTACGGCATTGAACTACACGGTCTTAAAGCACAAACAATTCACCACAATTTATGAGAAACCGGTTAAAAAAAAACATTTCAATACCGATAAAATGTTTTTTCTTAATCTAATGGAATGTATAAACTGAAATTTAATCTGCAAACGAGTATCTTGTTACGACTGAATTTTATTATTATTTCATTGTAGTTTATATTAGGTGTAAAGCTTTCACAGTTAAATATGTAATTATAGGTATTTCACAGCAAAGAATTAAATCACAAAGGTCAACTGCGAGAGAATATGTTTATTTATTCGTTCAAAAGGCCAAATAAAATAAATATACCGTAAAAATTTAACAAAGGGCTATAAGTTTATCCTCAGGTAACTTTACCCAAAACACACACGCACACTCACAGACCAAAAGCGAGATAGAACTTAAAAAACTAGCCTATTTCTTCAGCAATAACGCTGACATCTTCAAACAACCATAAAAATTTTCTGTTGAATTTCAAAATTAATAACTGCTACATTGTAAATATTCAAGGGATTCTACTAAGAATAAAAAAATTAAATCGCTAAGCCTTCCTCACTGTGGCAGTCATAAAATGTAATATTTTTTTCAATTTTTATTGACTAATGACGATCTCCGTAGCTGAATGAAGCATCTTCGTCTTTCATCCAAAAGAATTTAAGTCCGAATTCCGTACCATATTTTTCCTCATCTCATGCAATCCTCGAGTTTATGGAGCGAATTTATCATTTAAAAAGATTATACGTGTACCTATATACATTGAAAATGTATGCTATGATTTAGTAATCCCAGCCCGATTCATAGGCAGTGTCAGAAAAACTTTGACTGACTGCCTATGAACTCTACAAATAATGGTGAAAAAATCCTGCCGTTCCCTGAACAGAGGTGGACAAACAGGGATGATCTAATATAGAATCCTTTTAGTTACAGCGGTGAGATTACTTAACTACTTAAAACAATTTATTACTAGACTGTTAAGTTCACCTTTATGACATAGTTTCCAAAGCTTATGAAGTACTTCTTAACTCATATGAAAAGCCGGCTTCACCACAAAGTAAAATATTTTTTAAAGTTTGTTAGGAGGCAAAAAATTCATCGTGTAAATCCAGTTTTTGATTAACTGTTACCCTCCTATATCTGTCGGAAATAAGGGCTATTCTATAAATTAGAGATCGAAAGTGATCCGGCAATATTTATTGAATCTACTTGCCTCCCCGAGAATTACTCTGAACCAAAAGTCCGACTGGTAACCGGTATTCAGACAGAAGTTGAAGTGTTAAG
The DNA here is from genome assembly GCA_010016005.3 of Zanna intricata. Taxonomy (NCBI): domain Eukaryota; kingdom Metazoa; phylum Arthropoda; class Insecta; order Hemiptera; family Fulgoridae; genus Zanna; species Zanna intricata. Next base: position 5,870 of record JAAAKQ030050422.1, on the reverse strand, counting down.
AAGATGATACATCCTGATGTATAAAAGTTAATAAGGTGAAGGATAAATTTATTTAACGACTAACATTTATTTAAAGAAACTATTAAGAGCTAGTGAACGGATGTGAGGAAAAAACAGTATGCAACAGATATATGTAACTACAATGTCTTTTTACCATATCTGAATCTGAAAAATTTTTAAACTACCAAATAACGTGAGCAATTTAAGAACAGTCGTGCAGGGTGTATCAGAAATATTCGAAATTTTAGAAATTCTTACTACTGATGTCCATGAAAAGTCAATTAATAATATTATTATAATAAAATTTACAGCGCTTAAACTTATATCCTTTATGGTAAATGAAGAATTGAGTACTGAAATTGAAGGTACAGTAGAAGAGATGACAAGGAGAAAGGTAAGTTGAGTTTTAGATAAGCATAAAGGGAAAACTAGACGGAAGTTAAATACTTTAATAATGAAAATGAATACACATCGATAAGGTTGTTATTTAAAGTAATTTAGTTTGTAAAACTATGTGAAATTGCAAATATCGTGTAAAATTTTTTTTTTTTATTTCTAAAAATATTATGGACTACAGCTGATATGATAAATCCTCTCCGATAAAAAAGGATAGTATGTGGGTTTGTTCGTTTGTCTGTTGTATGTGCTCACATTTTTATTTTAGCATTGGTGCAGTGTGGGATCAATGGTGGTTTACCAGGCGGCTGCCCACGGCGATACTCTTTCAGCCGACGTGATGTGCTGCTAATAAAGAATCCTTTCTTAACTATTAAATATTCAACTGATAATCCCAGTTTTTTATTAATAAAAATAAATTAATACATAAAAATATAAATAAAGATAATCTACGTTTAGAAATTAAATAAAAAAATCTGTAAATTAATTGAGAACGGACTGCTTCTAGCTGTTCGAGTTGTGAATTTTTTAACACAAGGAGAGATGTTTACCGACTCATCGTATACATCTTTCAGCCGACTCTCTCCTGCTTCATTCTAAAGCGGAAGTGTCGGCTGAGACACTTTTCTTGGACACTTTTGGTCAAGTCGATTGCAATCAAAAGGGGAGGTACACAACTAGATGCTAAAACAGTTCTAAATCCAAATTTTCAACATCCTACGACTAATCGTTTTTTAATTATTCGAACGTAGGTACAGACGTCACTCCAAAACTAGTGAAAATGGGTTCAGGGATGGTCAAAATGGATATTTCCATTGAAATATATATATCAATATATCATTTGATATCGACGACATTTTATTAAACTTCCATATCCATGCGTTAACGTTAAAACTTATCAAATAATTCGAAGAATACTTCGTATAGGATTATGTTGAAGTAAGGTGGGATTCTATTACCCTACTGATTGCAGATAGTAAATACGAAGGAAAGAAACGCAATGCGACACACGTTAACAGTATATTTGATTCGGTGTAGAAGGTAACGCAAGAGCACATCACTCCTCACTTTTCTGAGAAGTCGAGTATCTACTGGAAACAACTATGCCGTTTTTAGGAGTAACTGATATTTCTCAGATATATTACGTACCTTAGAACTCTTAGGTTTTGGTACCCACAACAGTAGTTCTTTCTTATAGAGTAGTTTCCCATAGATTATGAACGGCTGAAGAATTAACCGATGTCATGTAAAGGTGCACTCAAGAGTTCATATAATAAAATATTCATGAATTTTGAGTCAGGGGACTCTTCAGGATCTAAAATTTCCGAGCCACTAGCTATAAAAATGTGTAGGATAATTCAACCAAACTTACCACTGATGATAGTCAATCATAAAAATATTCGTACGAATGAACATGTGAGCAATTAATTTCAATTTTATGTTTTCTACATTAATTAAGGCGTTCCAAGATAAAATAATATTCTTTCACCTTTGGTGAAAAACTTTACACTGATATTACAGACCATTATTTAATCATAATTAGTACTCGTACTTACAGTATAAAATCGAAAATTTCGAAGGAAACTGATCTTCCCCTTTATTTCAATTAAAAATTGCCTTATGATCACAAAATGAATCCTTAATATAAGAAAAGACATTTCTTCTTCCAAAATCCACTGAATAAATCTTTCTAAATGCAATACATAGCTATAATGAAATAAACGAAGGAAATAAATCCTTTCGCAATCACTTTTGTTAAATGTCATTCTAAAATTATGTTTAACTTATTGAAGTTAAATTAAGTAATCAATCTGTTACTGTAACTACAGCTTATTATAGATGCGAAAATTACAGTGATAAAAGCGTTAAATAATAAGAAGTGTTAAGTACGAATATCAATCATGAAAATACACATAGGAAATGAAATATATAACTTTTAAGTTGATGAACAGTCCTGTCAACTCTTTAACGGTGTTTTTTTATTGAACATAGACACACCACCAATGTAAGTGTAAAAAAAAACCTGTATGTAGTCAATAAATAAATATAATGTACGTGCGTGGATACATGCGTGCAGCAGCAATAGTAGTAGATCATAGCAATGATTCCATAAAATATGATTCTAATTTAAAAAGTGTAATACAAAAAAATAAAAAAAAGAATTGAGCACAAATTATAAGATGTATAATTAAAAAAAAAATATAGTTAACTGTTTATTTTACAGTTATCATTATTTTTGACTCGTTTCAATGTTGTTTAGAATTTTTAAGAAAAGAAATCTGAAGTGAATACCATATGACGACTTCCTTGAACGCCTATTAAATTTTACATATACATATTTTTAAAAGTACATACAAATTTTATTTCATTAATAATTTATGATATTTTTTCATACTTTTTTTGTCATAGCTTTAAATTATTAGCACAAAGATATTTAAATTAAAAGAAAAAGTTAAAAAAAGAGATGAAGTCTGATTCAAACCGATGTGCCCTTCCTCTTATAAGATCCAAAAATACTTGGATTTCATTAATTAAAATTTCATTTTGATGTATCTCTGGAACCAAAGAAAGTAATTTTATGATATACCGCCGAAAAGCTCTAAGTGAGGGCTTATTACTGTGGCTAAGAAAAAGTCCAAAATTCAAATCTTTTTTTGGACACTTTTTTTTAGTCGATTGCAATCAAAAAGGGGAGGCAGCGCACAAATAGATGTTACAACAGTCCTAAATTCAGCATTTCAATAACCTACGGCTAATCGTTTTTTAGTTATATGAGATACATACGTACATACAGACGTCACGCCGAACCTTGTCAAAATACATTCAGGGATTGTCAAAATTGCTATTTCCGTTGAAATCTAGATACCGAAATGTCTCGTGATTACAATACTTCCTTTACTTTGTACAAAGAAGTAATAACTTCTCGCGTTCGTAACTTATTCTAAACTAACCTGTTCCTGCGGGACACTCATAACCTATTCTACTTGTGAAAAATAAAGGAAAAAGTTCTAATTAACGTATATCTTAAAAATGCTTCATCATTTGCTAGTTACGATAGTGAAACATTTCGCTCGGATTTTAGCTACCCCATTGAAATCAGATCGTGCTGACATTTTCAGGATATTAAGGGACAGAATCATTTATGTTATGGTTTTTAACCTGAAAAATCAAATAAAATAAGTTTCAGACCCGTAATAGCAGTATGTTTTAAGGAATCTGGGGTGAAAACCAGTAAATCTGGGTAAAAAACCCTGTTTTTGTGTTTGATGTACAATAACTTTGTTAAATGGATAATAAACAGATAAAACTTTTAAATTCTAGACTATTAAACAATTAGCGCGACTTTTCGCAAATTTCAGGAAGAAGGTTATCTAGTATTCGTATCAGCTATGAACACGATCTGTCCAACACGACGCTGTTATTGATGAAATTATTATCAATGGCAGTTCAAAGTAGTCCAAACGTCACTATACGACATCTTTCTAAGCGGCTCGGAGTTTCACATTCAATGGTTTGAAGGACACGTTAAGAAGTTTTATCCTTATTATACAACCTGTTCAACAACTACATCTAGGAGACGGACCTCTCGCTTGGAGTTGTGAAACTGGTAGAATACAAATCGACCACTTTACAAGTATATTGTTTACCGACGTGGCAAATTTTACTGGATATGTCAATAACTTATGCAATGAATATATACATGGACAGAATTAACTCCTAAAGAAACGATGGAAGGATATGTACAAACCGATTTAGCGTCAATGCACGGTGGGGCCTTCTATACAATCAGCTGTTTGGACCGTTAACATTATCTGGCCGCTTAAATGCCGAGGTCTACTTGTACTTTATTCAAGAAGAATTGCCGTAGCTGCCTGTCGATGTTCCTTGCTGAAATGTAAAGTACACTTTCCGTTTACAATATCACGTCTACCCTCATTCTCTGCTAATTCATGTTCCACCCGATAAAAATTTATATCATGAACCGTTGCATTAAGGTTTTACTCTTATACCATCTTTCTTCTTCACTTTTCATTCTATTTAATCTTATTAATCATTTTTTCTTATGTTCTCGCATTTTAAACTTCTTCAGTCTCTCTTTTCCCCTTTAACATCTTCATCTTTATTCTCTTACTGTCCATATTTCTTATCCTCGCAGAAGTACCATCCAAACACAACATTTCCAAGAGATGTTTTCTTTGAGGCTACCTTCATTTTATTACATAATATCTTTTTTTTTCTACAGAATGGTCGGTCGGTATTGATGTTTTTTTTTGTTTTGTTATATGTATAATAAACAAATAGAAATTATACATATCAAGCAAACGTAGCCCAATTGAAGTAAATGAGAATATATTTTCCTTGCATTTTACACGTTTTTAAATAAAATTTTGTGTTGTACATCTAAATATAAGTCACATAAGGTGTAAATACTGAAATTAAAAATGTATAAGAATATAAAAAAAAGGAACTTTAATAATATTTTCTTGTATTTACTTAAAATATTACACGTACTTGAGTTATCTTCAATAGTAAAGCAACATACATCAAAACGAACGCTGATGCATATGTAATGGATATTTCACAATACAACTCCGCCGCCCTGTTTTTTATGCTAAGCCTATGTTTAGTAACTGCGTATAATTATTTCATCTCAGGTGAAAGCCGTTGTTAGGAGAAGCTCAATATATGGTGTGTGTGTGTGTGCGCGCGCGCAATTCAAATGATTAAACATTCATCATAACTCAAAAACATTTTTTCTCTTGTAAGATTCCCGCTTCACGTGACGTGAACCGTAATCACCTCATACTAACTTGTCACCAGTATAACGTTAAAAAAAGAATTAATACTGTTGACATTTGTTAATTTGTTATCAATTAATTACATAAAGGTACCAAGTATCTAAAATAACAGCGACTACTAAAAAAAAAAAGAATATTTTAATTAATAAAAACTTTAATAAGTGCATCAGTAATGGGTACTTATCTTGTTTCCAGGTCATCATCCTGTTCAAGCAATGATACGGGTTAAAGATTGATGTGGCTAAATTATATACGTTTATGGAGTTCGAGGTCAGACATTATTTCGTAATGGGATTACGTGATACATTTCTACCGACAATTTTAAAGGGGAAATAAAAGTTTAAGATTGAATTTAAAAGAAAAGTTGTTTTTTTCTGGTTCATCATCCAACACTTGCATAAATATTTTCCATCGTCACACGTTTTGATTACAGTATTAAAATTATTACAGAATTTTGTGTAAAAGAGAGAGCAGTTGGGAAGACGATCTAGGTTCGACAAACTACTCAGGTTAATTCCGTTACATATACAAACATGACTAGAAGATTCTTTATCTTTTTTTTTTTTGTCTTCAGTCATTTTACTGGTTTGATGCAGCTCTCCAAGATTCCATATCCAGTGCCAGTCGTTTCATTTCGTTATACTTCCTACATCCTACATCCCTAACAATTTGTTT
>JAAAKQ030050400.1:4290-16293 GCA_010016005.3 Zanna intricata | reverse complement strand
TTATTAACTTATAAGATTTGTAATGTATCGTAACTAATATTTTGAATTATTCTATTTTTACATCTGTAGTTGTTTTACGTAAATTAGTAACTAGATTGATGTGCTTTGTAATTTTTTTCAAATTGCTACTCAGACCCTGACTCTCTCAAAACAACACAGAAACATTTAAATACAGATATGTTTTTTGTAAATATTTTTCGTTCTCGTTAATTAGTTTTAGCCCCTATAATATACCTGAGACTTAATGTTTTTTTTTTTCATTAGTATCATAAAAATTATACTTTTCTTTTTCAATATTTTTAACCAATTCTCTTTAAACAAATTTTTATGGATAGCTTCTTTAAAAAGAAAACTTGCTAAATTAATATCAAAGAGCAAGGAAACCCAAAAATCGAAATCCTTTAATTTGAAATTTGGATCATTTGATTCAACTTATTTTGACAATCATTATACTTAATAACAGCATCATTGATACGGATGTCGTTAAATTTTTAAAAAAATTTGGAAAACTTTTTTTTATTTATATGTAAACGTTTATTATGGAAATAAAAAATATACATTTAATGATTAAATTGGGAAGTCTTTCCGGCATTGCAGCAAAGTTTTGCAATGATAAAGATGAGTAATTTACTGTGTAAGTTGACCGGAAAAGTCACACACACTTTTAACAGATTTTTACTTTTATCAAATCGCACAAAAGAACTTTTTTTACATTACACCTACGTAAATACGTTGGACTACAAGAACTAAAAATTTATGATTAAATTTTTATCGACCTGAAATATCACAGGATCTCTCTAATAAAAGATTGAGACTTTGTTTCACAGAAATAATAATAAACTAGTTAAATTCTTAAATAAAAGCTTCACTTTTCAGATAAAATTAAATATTTTCATACTTTGATTAAAGTTAAGAAATATTTTCTTACTTATTTAGCAATTACGATTTAGTTTTTTTTTTTTGCACTAAATCTCATTTTTATTAAAACTTTACTCGACAATGCTTCGCTATTGTTAAATTTGGTTCTAACAAATTTTGTATTACCTTTCTTTCTTTCTTATGACAGCCGGAAGGCCTTACCAAAGTTTAAACCTCACCAATAACACCACTATATAAATCATAAAACAAAAAAAAAAGAATAAAGATCGTTTTGTAAATCTTACGTCGTTGTACAGATTTCGTCTATATTATTTTTATTATCTATGCCGATCGTTTTCTATGTCTTTTTAAATGTTCAGCATATTTCTTTTAAACGGTTTTCAACATTAATATCTACACACACCCGGGAAATTAGTAAAATAATAATTCGGGCACACACAAGACGTAAACTTTAAATATTATTTATATAGGTATTTCGAAAATTGCATCGCTACTATTTAATTTATATTTATTTACACTTTTCTTCACGTATGCATCATTTTTTGTTTCTTTGTCTTTCTCCAATAAATGTACTAGCCCAATTAAATACATGTACCCTACCACTTCCCAATTTTATTTTTTTTTATTTTACTTGGAATTATTTACAAATGGATAAAAACATTTTTTTGTTTCATGTTTATTTTATTTGAAAATGCCGGCATCAACAGGTCACTAGCTCGGTAAAAAACAGTGGAGTATGAAAAAATTTCAAGCTGGACAACAATTCGAACATGGGACCTCCACCAGAAATGCCAAGACGCTACCTAATCGGCCAAGAACGCCGGTTAATAAGTACACGTTTCCGAAGAAATTGCGGAAACTTTATTGATTACATGTGTATAATTTTGTATTAAAAGAATAAAAAAATAAACACTGAAATAATATTAATAATGTTGTAAAATAATTTTATTTATTAATGTTATGTAGTAAATAAGTGTACAATTTTATATGCATGTATAATTTTTAAAAGAAACTTTTTGTTGTAATCGATATATAATATATACATATCCTGTCAGGAATGAATAGATATTTTACTTCATCGAAAGCTGATAAAGGGAATTTATTGCGAAATCATAATTACAACATCACAAAATGCTCAGCAATAAAACAAAATAGATATTAGTAAAGTTACATTATTTATTAAATCACATTATTAAAAATCAAAATTAATATACTCGTACACAGTTTTTTACTAAGAAGATAATTCTACAGATAAATTTACTCAAAAAACGGTTTCATTAGCGAGTTTCGGCTCGCGAAATTTGGTAAATTGGTTTACTGGCATGTCTCCCGCTACCACCCCATTCGGTCGCCCTAGAGCATAAGACCAAATGTCCGTGCCACGAAGGGCTACTTGTACCTAAATACGTTTTCTTGCGACCATTTATCAAAGCTCCTAGAGCTGAACTAAAATGCGTGAGCGGTAGAGCTTGGTTGCATAATTGAGATGCAAGATGTAAATTTTTATGAAAAATCTGACAAAATTTTGGTACGACGGATGGCTCAAAGAGGTAATGTAAAATAAATCACGTAACTGAAATTTAATCGTAAAATCAGTGAGAGCGCTTTTCACTTAAAACTAAACTGGAATGTTGTACTTTCAAACCGAGAGGAGGTTCTGAAGTATCCGAATGGTTTTTTCATTTCATTCTGATTGCGGAAGGCAAGTTCTGTCATACGCTGAGAAAGATCAGACCTACATTCTCGTATGTTTAATAGCAGGATAATGGAGACTGATTAATTAGTGAGACAGAGATTCTGATACCTACAGCGGGGTTATAAGAGTCAAATAATATATCACCGATGTAGTTCATCCGTGCCGGTTGCATGGAGGTAATATAGAAGAACGGAGGATCGGTTCATCTTCCCATAATCTGGGTACGCTCTGTTCGACTGGCACTATACCGATAAGTCAATGTAATGTGTAAACCTTCCTTTTAGGCAACAGCTACATGCTTGTAACGGAAACTTAATCTATGGATTACCAAGTCAACAGTTACACCTGTATTAATCAGGTTTGGTAAATCAGATGGTAAATTTTCTTAGCAACAATCCTTTCCATGATACAACAGATTGTCCACACATTTTTTCTTTAGATTTAAGTTCAATATTTCTATATGTGGGGTATTGATCATATAAGTTTTTTTAATTCGTTAAGAGGGTGGGGGATATTGTCATAAACCAACTATGAATTTTTTTAGCAAAAAATTTTTTTTGGCAAATTCTTTTATACATTAAGAATACGTTGCATTTATGCATAATTTATTTTTCAAAAATCATTCCGACCTCTTAAAATTGAAATGTATTTTTCATAAATTTGAAATGGCAATCTATACATTATATATAGGGCTATGAAAAGTCTAAAAATTTCCAAAATTATAAATATAAATGAATCAAAGCATAATAAATCATTGTTTTTATTGGTCTTAAATGACTACTATCAGCTGGTTATTTTTTTAAAGACAAATGTAAAAAAACATGTGGAATAAATAGAGTTTAATATTTGGTTGGCATGGTTACATGATGTGATTAAGTAATTTGCTAAACATTCATATTCTCAATTTGTGTAATTTAGACTACAATTTATTGGTTATTAAGAATATATCTGAATCAAGACATTATTACGCGTGTGATTTGAATTGACTTCGGCCATTTACACGTATAATTTTTAAATTACTATTATTTAAAGTATAATTAGTATTACTATTAATTTACAACGTTTTCTTGATGTTATTATGTTGTTCTTAATATGAACATTATTAATTTATTAGATTTATAATGTATCGTGCAATGTATTTTGAATTATTTTCTATTTTTACATCGGTAATTGTGTTACGTAAATTAGAAACTGAAATGATGTGCTTTATAATTTTTTTAGAATCGCTACCCAGACCCAGACCCTGTCAAAACAACACCGAAACATTGAAATACAGACAAAATTTTTTTTAAAAATATTTTTCGTTCTCGTTATAGCTTAAACGGGAGATCTTAAATTTAGAGAAATTAAACTAGGCAAATTTGTTATAACTAAGTTAAATTTGTTGTTAACACTGATAAGTTTGTTACAAAAAATTCATAGACAGATTAAATTATTTTTTCTATCAATAGTTGTTTAATTGTATTCAAAATATATAGAAATACTTTTTTAAATGTTTCGGTAATTTATAAAAATATTAATGAAGCCTGAAAAGGAACATCTTTAGTTCTCAAAATATCGGTCTACGCGATGTATATTTACGAACGGCAATCTCTAAGCTTAGACCCATTATTTTATCTTGATAAATCTTTTTGAATTTTTTAAATAATCCTAAAAGATATTACACATCAGTTGTGAATATTACGCAAGCGTGTAATAAGTATAATTGTGACAAGTTAGTGTATCAAAAAAAAACATTATAACCATATTCTTTAAAAATTATCAGAAGTATATAAAATAAATCGTCTGTACTTTGTCAATACATAACGAATAATAATTTTTTTTTACTCAATCATTGTGATTTTTATATCATTCTACCGTAAATTTTTTATTTTTATATTTTCTGTTCCGTTGGGATTTTTTAGAACAATTAATACTGTCCTATGGTAATTTTTCTTATAAAAATTTTATTTATAATATTTTTAACCAGAAAAGTTAAAAATTAAAGTTAAAAATAAAAGTTAAATAGTTATTTTAGTTTTACCTAAAAATTATGTAGTTTTGTGGCATTAACTTTGAAAATAACTTTATCATTATAATCACTGTGTAATTATGACACAACGGTTCACCCTGTACTCAAGAAGAAACCGTCTAAAAAAAACAGCTGCATATTATTTCGTAGAAAAATGTTGTATAATATTTGATATATTGCCTTATTATGGAAGACAACAGTGAATATTATCACGTCTTCAACACGTTATACTATTTTTACCATCTGAGTTCCTTGCTATTATCTAATAAATTTGAAGCTAGATGGTTAAAAGTAGATTTAAATCGAGATATATACTTCATAAAAGACGTCTATTCTCTTTAAGAACAACCGGGATGCCCAGGTATCTGTAAATCTAAGCGTTCATGAACCACGGTGGATGAGCTATGCTCCTTAGTTTTGCTCTGAAACCTAAAAATAACAATGTTGGTGTTACCAGGAGTGCCATACATAAATTCCGTATGTCTAGATTAGCTTCTAGAACACCTCATGTATCCAGCATCTGGTGTTACAGGGAAAGTTGTGATTCTATGAGCACTAGCCAATACATTCTCTTAAATTTGACCTCAAGCTGTCTTTGTTTCTGCTGTACGTGGTCCCTCCTTGTAATGCGATGATGTAGGTATAATCCTAGATACCGAACGCTGTTGGAATGCCGGATATCGACACCGTCAAATTGAACCTGTGGAAAATTCCTTCTTATCGTAAACTTTGCTTGCTTAGATTTTCCTGGCTTAACCGTATATCTTCTATTTATGTAGTCACAAGTTGACCTAGCCAGAGCCGAGTTGCCATCAACTGCCAGTATCGCAATATCCTCTACGAAGACGAAACGATGGCATAATCCGGGAGCGGGAGGTCCGCCGTGAAAGCAAAGTACAAAATCGGTACTAAAACAGAACAACCCTGTGAAACACCTGAATTAGTATCAAAAAAGCCACACAGAGCAGGTGGCTCTGATGAAATTCAACTTGTAAAAACTGACCATCTAAGTAGCTAAGCATCATTAAATAGAAAGACTGGGGCAGCAGTGTCTTTAACTTATATAGAAATCTATAAACTTTCTCAAAGAGCTGTTTTACATTCAGGAACGCCGCCGAAAAATCCCCCTTCATTTCTTGGCACTTAGTAATCCCACGGATCTGTTTGGCAGTAGAATGACCAGGTGGAAACCAAACTAGTGATGGGAGTTCACATCAATTTTACCCTAAAGAGTACATAAATATAAATTTAAATTATTAAATTACAAGCAGATAAATTTCTAAACCAGAACTGAAAAGTATATAGATATGGTAGACTTCAAGCCGTGAAGTATGAAATATCTGAAACATGGGTAATGCCGGGTAAAAGAAATCTCTTGTCAATTACTATTTGTAAAAATATTTCTGTAGAACTAAAACAAATTTACAAATAAAAAGTGATCGTAGAGTTAAACAAATCACTTAGAAAATAATACTGTTTGTATTTATTTTATTTCATTTATAATGTATATCACTTGTGACTGGACGCCCGTTATACATTATGCCAGCATCGTTTTTTTTAGTAACAAAATGATGTATTTATTTGCATTTCTCTAAATGGACCCTATTTTTTGCAGTAAAAAGAGAAAGTAATAACAAATTTTCAGTATAAAATGAAAAACATTTTGGGAATTCTGTACCAAAAGCCGATGCAAAATATTAATAGTATTAATAAATTATCAGATTACCATGAGGATAATGACCAAGAACAAGATGAAAGTGGTATAGAACCTAGGTAATTATAATTCAGGTAATATGGTACGAATGTAGTAATATATATTCCTCTCAGGGTAGTTTGTCAACAGCATCTACAGGTTATACGTGTTGATTATTTTAATAGCATTTACATTTCTACATAATAAAGAAATATCATTTGATCAAAAATAATGTGAACATCCATTACATATAACGAAATCATTTTTTATATTACTTGGCAGTAGGCCATTAGATTAGTTACTGAAAAAACATCACACTCAACAAACAACCTCACTTTTATATTTATTGGCAAGTGTAAAATTCTTATGTCTTGTTACTCTGTAGTGCAACACTAGTGTCAGTGCACCTGAAATTAATATGCTAAAATTGTTATGGAAATATTCACAGGGCTGGCTTTACTTCTGTAGGTCTGTAATTAACATAGACTAATAATTAAGATACCCATTTGAAACATAATGTTATTTAATATATTTTTCTAGGCTGAAAATTTCTGTTCACCAAGTCCACTACGGATGAAGAATGTTCGTGTAAAGTTGTAGCTAATTAATCATTTTAGAAATGTAATATAAGCAGAAGGCACACCAAAGTTATAAGGCTTATATAAGTCAGAGATAAGACTGTTCCAAGAAAACAAACAAGTACGTCTAAAAACTGTCAGATTGATGGCAAATAAAAATGCCAACAAAAAATGTTGAATAAAGAATGCAGATATCCACAGTTCATTCTATTCCCTGCCATCTTCTATCGAAAAAAAAAATTTGTTTTAAATACCACTAACCAGTTTCTTACAAGGCTGCAGAAAAAATATATTTTGAAGAAAATTATGATATGGAGCAGGCACATAATGAGCTACATCACAGGATTTGACGAAGAAAACTTTTTTTAAAATACTTCTTTCATTTTTAAAGAGAAGAAATTCAAGCCAGTATAAAGCACACGGAAAAAAAAAATTAATACTCCTACTCAGGATCAAAGAAATAAACCAAATAGAAGAGTGTCTGAAGGCGATACTGCTGCTAATATTGTGGAGCATATAAAATCATTCCCCGCAGTAGTCACATTATTTCAGAGCCAATACAAAGAGAAGTTACCTAGGCTCTCATATAAGTGTATAAAATATGTAACACATGTTCAAGAAACAAGAGTGCAGATAAAAACATTGTGCCAGCTAAGAAGTCAATATACTAAAGCAACAAAGTAAGAATTTTTTTAATGCAGTTTAATGTTGCATTTCATATCAATAAAACTGACGGATGTGATCTGCGTTTGAAATTTAAAGTAGAAAATAAAACCCAGACACTATCTAGAAGTAAAACATGATTATGAAATTCATCAGACACATTTCCTGTCATACTACTGCAAGACAGAGAAGACTACTACAGTTTAGAGTTAATCTGTAAATTGGATGTCATTTTTTTTAAAACATTATTGTTTAAGAAATGTTATAAAAATTAATATAACTTTTAAAGCATGTATTTTTATCGTTTGTATTTTGCAGTCTTTCTTTAAAATATGCATTTCCTGTAGTAGATTTAGTCTGTAGATGATTTAATGTATTTTATTATGTTATGTATATTTAATGTATTTAATCTGTATTTTAAGTATCTTTTATCAATGTATTTCATGAGTTTTTTGTTGCGTTATTAAAATTAAAAGCTATAATTTTGTACTTAGTCTTTCTTTATCTTTACTGTGATATAGTACATGGTAGTCTGTCCATGAGGTTATTTTATGAATTTTTTTTTTTTTATAAATATCACATGTTTTATATACATAATAAAAACTTTATAAAAATTAAAAACATTTAAGTTATCAGAATTTTCTTGTGTTTTGTTTCATGTTGTTACACCATTTTGATGTTACATTTTTAAACAAAAATAAAGATAACTTGAAGGTTCTTCTGGCTCTTAAAACTTGTAACTTTCGTAAATGCCAAACTGGGTTTTGACAAAGTTCTAAATGCAAAACGTAATCTCATAGCTCTTATACAGATTAGTTCTAGCTGAAAATTTGCTTGAATAGGTACTATAGGACACGTAAGATTGGCTACTAAAACAAATGAAAATACAGTCATAAACAAGAAAGTTATGAAAAGTTGAAACTTTGGATGAATTTTTCTCAGAACTTTAGTGAGTGTAAATATACCATATCAAACCATGCTTATAACATATCTTACATTCTTAATGCGACGTACACCCCACGTAGATTTCATTCTAGTCTGTAACCAAACAAGTCGTTAACTCTGCAGTTGCGGCTTTAATTCAAAGTCTTAGCTCAGTAAAAGTAATGTACTTAGGTGCTGCCTATCAGCAGGCAAAGATGGTACAAAAACCCGGACTTTAATAAAATCCTATTAGAAAAATCTTAGTGGTCATTCGAAATCTAGGTCGAATTTCGGGAGTGAGGTGACTATGCATAGATCTTTACGACTGATCCACCTACCTGGGAATTGAACTTTAAGAAAATTTCGCATCACTGAGGGGTAGTGAGGTAGTGCCTTGCTGATATCAGTAGAGTGCATTCTGTGTTCTTCATTGTCTAACTCAATGAGTTCCTAGTAATTTTTAATAACTGGAATTGGTAATATTGAACCGGTCCAGATAAACGATACCATTTACGGATCTAAAAAAAAAACATGAATTGACGAAGAAAAAATATGTGACAAAATTCGTTAAAAGATAAGTTCGATTGGTTATTTAACCAATATTGAGAGCTCATCAAATTTTTTTTAAATTTTTATAACAAGTTAAATTTCACAACCATAACGATTACAAGCAATGTTAAATGAGTCCCAAATTACCTATGAAAATCAAATAACTACTTACAAAAATAACAAAAAAACTTACCCAGAACTATTAAGGAATATGAGTTGAGTGGTTTCCTATTGCTTTCTTTATTTGGGTGAATATACAGTTTCATATTAGTGTGTAAAATCCATTGAACTACAACTGATATTCAAAACAATAAGTCAAACCTTATATAACAATCACCCCAAGAAGTTAGTGTATACATAACATAATATCAGCAGATAACGTTCGCTGAAATAGATATGTAGATATCAAAGAAAAAGAGATCACCTAAAAGAAATTGTTACATACACCTGATCGACTTGGCAAAGGTAAAAAGTAGCAATGGAATGTGGAAGTAAAACAATAAAATGTTAGGAAAAGTTATAAAAGTAATTAAAATCAGAGATAAAAAGGTGTGTAAAGATAAGGTTTCAGAAGTGCTGAGTATATTGAGGTTAAAATGTTATCAAAACAGAAAATTGTTGAGAACAGCATCAAATTAGTCAAATGAAAATTGCCAAAAAGTTATTTATTTTTTATTTTGGTACTTTGCTTTATTAAACAACAAAATATATATTAAAAAACAAGCGTACAAAAATTAAAAGAATAATAGGTTTGTTTTTTTTTTTTTAATCTTTTTCTGCTCTATGTTGTGTTATACTAAATGAAAAATTTGTACACAAAAGTATCTTAATGTTTTCCTAAGAAAACGTTATCTTCTTTCTGGCAAGCAACACGAGTTTTAACTCCTTTTTCTTCCTTTTCTGTTTCAGAAACTGTTTTCTCTTTTGCACTATTTCTCTACTTCTTGTGCTTCAACACTGATTTATGAGTCAGGTCTCTCTCTTTCATCCACAATGTGAACACTTCCCTCGACCTAACCTGTAATGTACTCTGATCCTGACTTTCTCTTATGGTACGTACATCTCATACGTCACAAACAGTAGCGATAGACATAACGTTCAGAAGCAAAACCGAGGTAAATGTAAAATGTACAGCTAACATTTAACAAAGTATATTTTAAATGAAAACAAAACAAATAAATTAAACTGAAAGTTCAAAAGTACAATGAAGGTCAAGTGAACAAATATAATTATACAAACACGCGCGCGCGTTCACACACACACAAAACTGATCTTACGTTTAAATATTTCATGTCAAAATTTATTTTTAATATGAAAGAAAAATGTTCGAATTAATTCATAAAAATAAAAAAAAAATATTCAAATTTAATTGTTTCCTGATTTTTTTTCTTTCCTGTTATTATCTTAAATGCCCTAAATTCACATCAATAGGTCACAATCTATTTAAAATTCTATTGATAACACTCGTACATGCAGAAAAGTTTAATTTTCAGAAAAATTAAATTTTTTCACATACCCCTACCTCGAAACGATCTATGCAATAGGAAACCGCTACATTCCAAGCCCATAAGAAAGCACCTCAGTAGGATAACTCAAAAATATAAAATGGAAAGTGAAACCATTTATATCTTCTATTTATCATTTTTATCAGTTTGGTGCCTGAAAAATGTCATGAAATCATTTGAAAACTGCATCGTTATCAATGATAAAATTTTGGAAATTAATACCGTATAAATAACAGTTAGTATTTTAATTTTTCAAAGGTCAAAATTTACTGTACCAAAAACAACTCTTTTAATTTTGACAAATTCACAATATTTTTCTGTTTAAATTTTAGTGGTTAACGCGTTGTCGCAAATCAGTTGTTTAGCAGCTGATTTTCGAACTGTAAATTTCTAGGTTCAAACCCTTGCCTTTATGCGGATATGAATACTAGACCGTGGATACCGGTGAACTTTGGTGGTTAGAGTTCAATTAACCACACGTCTTAGGAATGGTCGGCCTGAGTCTGTTAAAACTACACTTCATTTTCATGTGATACTTATCATCCTCATCTAATTGGAAATCTGGGTAAGTTGCTTGTTTTTCACTTCTTTTTGAGATTGCAACGTTTATATCAGGAAAGAAAACAACTTTTTCTTCTGCTTTGTTTTTAATAATAACATTTGATTTTTTTGGGGGGGTTTTTCGTGGAATTTATTATATCAATTTTTTTTTCAAAATTAAATTCTCTACAAGTTTTTTGAATTAAAATTAATATGATAGTTAATTAACACAGTTATTGTACTTGTAACCAAAATAAACGTGTTTTTCATCCCCGAATTTTCTATTTTACGTTGAATATCATGAAACGGGAAGTACAGTTCTGGGGATTATTTTATTAGATTTTTTAGATTACAAAATCATTAAGTTTATCCCATACATACACGCCTTAAATATTTCGGTATGACCTCATTTCACTGGGAGAACTGAAATCCGGGCAAAATACTTTGCTGGCGGTAACTCGATAACAAAGTATTTCGGACGTATGTTTGTATGATCTTTTCCCTTATTTCAAGCACTAGAATCAGTTTCAGAAATATTTCTCTTTTATCCTGAATCAATCTTTATAATATAAAAGAACACTAAAAATCAAACATTTTAAACGACATCGACAAAATCAGATGTAAGAAATTTAACACTACGTCAATCCTCAAAATATGGTAGCCTTTAAATATTTTTGGCTTCAAAATCGCCAACAATACATCTCAGTAGTAGTTTCATAGGGAATAATAATTTCGAGACAGACGTATTTGCTACCTACCTATTTTGTTTTAATTTTTTTTTATTGCTGAAAAAAATTAACTTTTGAAAATAAGACATTGAATCGCCGCTATTTCAGTTAAAATTTTTGTAGCTGAATATTAGTTGTACGAAAATTTTTTTTCTACGCTTATATATATATATATTTAAAATGGGTTTGCCGGCCTCCGTGGCGCGAATGGTAGTATCTCCCCCATTCATCCAGAAG
>JAAAKQ030050378.1:5920-16295 GCA_010016005.3 Zanna intricata | reverse complement strand
CATGTATGTGTGTGTTCACGTCCCGGGAATAGGAGTCCCCGTACATCACCACCACCGCCCACCCCCGGCTATGGCGAACAACGGCTCTGCAGAAGGCTGTCCGTTCCCCTGACTTCTTCGTGTCTGTGTGTAAAACCCACCCACCCCAGTCGTAGTTGGAAAGGAGTCCCCGTGCTTCATCACCATACCCCATCTCTAGGAGACGAAATGTAGCTCCGCAGAGAGCTGTCCCCCCACATGACCATTCGCGAGATCTCAGTTAATCCAGTTATCTTCTTCAGTAGTCTTCGACCGAAGCACCACAGTCACAAATCTTTGTATCTTCTCCCAGCCGTCTATCCCTTGTAAGACTGTGTCCATAAGTTCCTCCGGGGTGGTCTCACCTATTCCCCAGTGTAATCGTTCCTCCAATTAACGATCGCAGTAAATGAAAGTATGCTGAGTTGTATATATTTCCCCACAATACAGACAGTTGGACCACTGTCTCCTGTGAAAGCGACACATGTAATCATTGAAGGACCCATGATCAGTGGGTCTGGAAACTGGGATAAATAGAAATCCACGTCTCCATGCCACCTCAATAACCAAGGGCCCGTCACTTTTACATCATTTTCCGAGCGGCCACTGATCATAACCACCAGATCATCTACATACGCCAATAGTTCCACATTCTCTGGACAGTTCAACTGTAGTATCCCAACAAATACGACGTTCCATAAGGTGGGGCTCAACGACTACCCTTGAGGTACTCCCCCACCAGATCTATATTCGAGTAATCCTTCTTCCGAGTAAACCCGTATTACTCTATCCAACATAAAATCACCAATTATCCGACGGAAGTATCCACTCAGATTCCTGCCACGCAACTCCCGTAAAACCACCTCTGATGTCACACTTCCAAGAGCATTCTTTACATCCAGGTGGATTAATAGTGGAATTTCTCTAGTCCTCCAAGTTCCAGAGCGACAAGTCGACGCCCAATGCAGAACATGCTTTAGCTTAAACCCATATTGTGAATCCGATAATCCTCTCATGTCTTCCACTTCTTCCACCAGCCGCCGGACCAGTAGCCGCTCATACAATTTTCCAAACACCGGCAGTAGACTTAAGTTATTGGACGAAATTTCCGGATTTGCGTCCCCATGTTAGTCTTTCAATTAACACTACTGACCTTACTTTCCAGCAAGCTGGAAAAGCACCTCTGCTTAGAGCAGTATTCACTACCTCCAATACCAGCCAAGGGTCTTCCCTGTACAGAACCAAAACATTATCTGGATGATCTGATCCTCTCTTGATACCAAGAAAAGCCTCTGAAAAGCACTCTTTCTTAGGAATATTCTTTCAAAAATGTACAGCAATTACAATTAAAATCCATAAAATTCAAAAAACTTTGCTTAAAGAATATTTTAAGCGTTATTAATCCTGACTGAATCTAAACGTAAGGAAAACATTTCTGAAAGTATATGTTAAGAACGTAGCTTTAGATGGAAGTGAAACTTGGACGATCCAACTACTTGAGAAGAAAAGATTAGAAGGTTTTTAAATTTGGTGCTACAAGAGAATGTTAAAAATCAGATGGGTGGATAAAGGGACAAATGAAGAGTTGTTGCGGCAAATTGATGAAAGATTAAGCATTTGGAAAATTAGTGTTAAAAAAAGAGACAGACTTACATGCCATATATTAAGGTATCCTGGAATAGTCGCTTTCATATTGGAGGGACAGGTAGATGGGAAAAATTGTGCAAGCAGGCAACGTTTGGAATATGTAAAACACATTTTTAGGGATGTTGGATGTAGAAGGTATTCCGAAATGAAACGAATGGCACTAGATAGGGAATCTTGAGAGCTGCATCAAACCAGTCAAATGACTGAAGACAAAAAAAATTCTGGTTGAGGCCGTTTATTTTTTACCTTACCTGATCCTATATGTTTAAGGGAAAAAATCAAACTCGGAAACCTTAACTTATACATAAAAATTATTTTCTTATTTACATTGTCTGGCTAAGGATGTATTTTCAAATTTTATGACTTGAAAGAGAATTCCACAAAAAATCTGAGAAAAATTTAACTAAACTTTTTTGTAGCCTTTTTTTTATAATTTGTATAACTTCCAGATTTTATAAAATCTGGAAGTTATACAAATTATACAAGTTATACAAATTTTGGTGTTTTCTACTCAATTTAGGATATTTTTATTCTCATTAAATGAACTTTGTGTATAGTAACTAAATACTGTTATGCGATTACTTTATGTAGATTTCTGTTATGCGTCTTCTTAGTATTGTTAAGTATATTTTTCTACATCTAATCACCAAATTCATTTTTAAAAACCCTTCTGATAATATTTTAATTGAGAGGAATTTAAACTAAAATGTTTGAATCCAGTATTAATCAGTAAACTCAAAAATTAAGTTAAAAAACAAAAGTAAAATAAAATAATAAAATCTATTTTTTATATTGTAAACAGAGTTAATTAGCGGATCGGGAAAATTAAAATTAAAATCGAAGCAGAAATATAGATTACTGGATTCAACCATTCATTAAAGTTAATCACTGTGTACGGTAATAATTATTATTAGATCATCCAGCTGGTTAACCACAAATATAAACTATAATAAGTAAACAGAGCGTTCACTGTTGACATTAATTCATTAAATATAATCAACAGTGAATTCAATGTTGACATCAACCGGCTTCATTTAATGAGTTAATTACGTATTTATAAAACCTGTAAATAAATATTATAACAGAGGATATCTTTATACCTAGTTCAAGATATTTTAATGGTTTATTATAAACAAAAGAGTTGTGCTAAACAATTGTTAAAATAAATTAATTCCATTGAAATCAACTTAAAAATCATTTACAAGAAAAACCTAATTTAATCTAAATTCATTGCAATATTATTAGACAGTAATATTAGATATTAATCAATCAGTATGAAATAATAATTAAAACCTAATATAAATAAATGGTGGTAAAAGTCATTGACATTAGTAATTAAGAACTAAATATATCAAGTTAACTGCATTGATAATATTACTATTTTATTTTGTAAAATAATATGAAACAATTGAAAAGAAACTCTACGGTATTACATTTTGACAATCTCAGTAAAAAGAGGAAAGTTAGCTCTCTCTTTTTCTGTTTAGCCTCCGGGACTACCGTAAGGTATTACTTCAGAGGATGAATCAGAATGATATGTATGAATGTGAATGAAGTGTAATCTTTTACAATGTCAGGTCGATGATTCCCGAGAAGTGTGGTTAATTAAAACCCAACCACCAAAGAACACCGATATCCACGATCTAGTATTCAAATCCGTATAAAAGTAACTATCTTTACTAGGATTTGAACCTTTGAAATCTCGACTTCAAAATCATTTGATTTGCGATGTCACGTTAACCTCTAGACCAACCCGTTGGGCTAGAGTCTAGAGTTAGACCGTAGCTTAAAAGCTAGGGTAAGATTTTAAGAAAGTTGGCTAATGTTTTTTTTTTTTTTTTGTTTAATCTCCGGAACCACCGTTAAGGTACATCTACAGAGGATGAGATGAATGAAGTGTAGCGTGTGTGAAAAATGCCATGCTTGACCGGGATTCGAACCCGGGACTTCTGGATGAAAGGCTGAGATGTTACCACTCGCGCCATGGAGGCCGCTAAGGAAGTTAGTTTAAAAGTAGTTTAATACACTGAAACTTATTTTTTTTTTTAATACCCCCATGGCAACCGGACCCGCTGTTAGCCATTTTTCAGTCGCCGCGGAGTGTCTTGGTAGTTGTCTGCCCACCCTGTCTTAGCTTCCATTTGGGGCTGTCCCATCGGGATCCTCCGAGCTTCTTCGGAACGTACTGACTTCTGCTACTGAAATACCGATCAGTCCCTCCACTGGGGCGACTATCCTTCCCGTACATAACCTGCAAGTGTCAATAAATAATAAAACATCGTTCAATAATTTTAAGAATTTTTAAAAAATAATTACGCATCAGATTAGTTCCGTTGTTTTATTTGAGGTAATAATTAAAATTTCTATTAAAAATACCATCGATTTTACACATTTAACAACAAACGGAATATATATTGAAATTACAAACGCGGTAAGAATCTTTCCGCATTACCTATTTCAAACATCTTTGAAATATTTTAGTCATATTTACATCTACCCTTCTGATAATCGAGACTATAAACGACATCTTGCTATCGGTGATAAAGTATTACATAACATTCTTTTTTTCTGGGAACTTCTCCAATTGCTCAAACATAGGTACTTGTCGTCAAAATGATCTTGACAAAGAAAATATCTCGAAGGAAAAGGAAGGTGAATCTTTAAAAACAAGTAATCTAAATTACATAACATAAATACTTTGTTAGATTCTATCGTAAAAATAACTCAACAGCTTGTGACCAATTGCGGAAAGGTGTCTTCTGATAGAACATCTTCATTTAAAATAAGACATTTTACAGTATAGCTGGCATTCTTTATGATAAATACACAAAGTAAATCTGCATTCTAAATAAATTTGGTTCTAGTTCAGCCTATACACAGCTATGTTTTTTGTGTCTAAAAAATTTTATTATTGGTTTTATAAATATTAAAACATAAATTTCTCTTCAAAATTACACAGTAAATGTCGTAGTTAAACAATTTCACAAAAGTACAATACTGAAATCTTTTTAAAGAGAACAAAATCAGGAATTCTTTGGCAATTAAATATTCATGGCGGGAATATTTTCACCGGTATCAAAAAATGTTTTTCTAATTTTATTACGACTGATCAAAAGTCAAATCTTCTTCTTACGAATAACATAGCCATCTTTTCTTGTAACCACAGGCATATTT
Organism: Zanna intricata; assembly: GCA_010016005.3. NCBI lineage: Eukaryota > Metazoa > Arthropoda > Insecta > Hemiptera > Fulgoridae > Zanna > Zanna intricata. The sequence continues at coordinate 11,456 of JAAAKQ030050378.1, read as the reverse complement.
AACATGTTATCTTTCAGTTAAAATAATAATATCTGTATCATCCACGTGTGTCTTTATATCTTTAAGGCTAATTACTAAATTATGACATCTGAATAAATTAATACTTGTCTATGATAAGGTCCAAATTCCTAGCATGATGCATCATAAACGATTTATCTTTATTATTAATAAAATTATTTATGTTTATTATTTAAAATATATATATATATGTGAGGTCGTTGAATGTTAGTATTCTGACTATCATCGGAAAAGTTTCTTCATGGAATCTTGGATTAGCTTGTCATTGTCCTCAAGTTGTAGTAAGAATGATTCGTAAATAACTAACACGATATCAGAATTCCTCACAATAATTTATTTAACCAAAAAACAAACTAAAACACTTATTACACTAAACAAAATCTATAAAAAAACAATTAATACTTTCGGGCAGTTACAACAGCAGTGTCGCCGATCGGAACTAACTACGATACCTACTAAGCCAATCATTTGTTCCCTCGCCTCGCTTATATACTGTCCATTATACTTTTAGAAAACACTACAAAAATCTATTTGCTTCTATTACTAATTTCTACTCTATTTATAAAAAAACTTATTCCAGGCAAAATAAATATATTAATTATAAAACTAAATTCTGTCAATGAAAATTGCCAAACAAAAATTCATTCTTCTGTAAAAATACTATTACAACAAAGATACAATCTTACTGCTTCTAATAGGTTTCATAACTTTCCGCCAAATCGAAAGGACATGATTTTACACCACAAAGACTAAACTATTTTAATATAATTAACATAAAAATTTAAGAATGTTTATTACTTTAATTATTTATATATTTATTTTGTGGACTTCAATTTACGTAGAGAGTTATAATAATTTTTATAAAAACCTTTGTACTACAACAAATTGTAATTTTCAAACCACATTTCTCTAGTAGAATGGTATCAGAAAAAGCCTTCGGGTTTAGATCAATGTAAAAATAACTAACGTACTCCGATTAATCTCAAAATAATTGAAAATTAAGCGAAAATTTAAATTCTTTTCTTGTCGCTCATTTATTATTTTTATTCATTACAATTGTAATATATTGAAACACGCTTACTAAAAAAGGGAAAAGAAAAACTTTGCATATTCTGACACGAAAGCAAATTTTGTACGTAAAAAAAAAAGAAGATAATCATCATTATTATCTACAGCACTTTTGATAAGAGTGTGTAATAGGAGTGTAACAATAAAGAATAGTTTTTTTACAATGTCATCATGCCAATAAGAATCACTAAAAGAAAAATAATATATCGTTCAAATTTTGGAAAACGACTTGGCCAGTTTTTTGTATGAGATAAGGAGGTAAACGTCACAACTTTACCAATCCAGCTACTTTAATATAAAACGAATACAACATTTTAATCATAATTATTTCTGCTAAGATTTTTTGTTATCATATATCAGTCCTTACGAGAAGAATTATTTTCATTAAATATAAATTATTACCACTTCATTCGTTCAGTTTCTTATGAATATTCTGGAATTCTCCAGATATTCCACCCAGATTTCTGGATTTGGGCCCATAGACATCCGCGTTCCTTTTACGTGACGAGTGCGTGAGGTATAATCTTGTACAAACTCAGGCCGACGATAACTGAGACGTGTGGTTAATTAAAATCCAACCACCAAACAAGCATTTTTGAGTGCTGGAGGGCTGTGGACGGATATGCTACGCAGGTCATCAGCGGATAGGCCACCGAAGCCAGGAGAAGATGGCTGTGACTGGCTGCTGAGGCACAGCAGGAGGATGGAGACATCAGAATCTTCACCGGATCAGAGAGCGGAGTCGAGGGGGAGGGACAGCCTCCAGCTGAGTCGCCACGCGTCCCTGCTTGCGGGGATGGGCGTCGATGATGACGCACGAGGACTCTTGAACCCTCGACGGTGACACGAGTAACCATACACGCAGGAGGAAAAGGACAGCCTTCTATTGAGTTGCTGAGCGTCTCTGCTTGTGGGGATGGGCGATGATGAGGACGCACGAGGACTCCTGAATCCTTGACGTGAAAACAAGCATAAACGAACGCCCACACATACACAAAAAAAAATAAGTGAGTGAGTGTGATATGAGAAGAAGAAGAATAACAATGAACGTTAGAAGAAGAACGAAAAAGATTGGACACTGTAAGCCCACAGTATGTGGTGAAGAGCCTGACCGAAGGGGGACGGAGTGATGCATAGCCCACTGCTGAGTTGTCATTTGTCTGAACTTGCTCGGATGAGTGGCAATGATGATGTACGGGGACTCCGGATCCTCAGAACCCAAAGGCACCTCCCGAGGCTGAGTAATGCTTAATTGCGGGTCCGGTCTCGGGGAGGAGGAGAATGGTGAGAGAGGTTTAGTCGGCAGGGGGTAGGATACGCTTTGGTAGAGCCTGCTTAGCCGTCTAGTAACGCTTATTAGTTCGCTAGGAAGGCTAGCTTGTGACTAGTGCCCCCGGTTCGAGTCCGACACACCCCATGCATTCCTTTCCAACTCATCGAAAAAAAAAAAAAAAAAAAAAAAAACACCAGACCACAAACTAATATTCAAATCCAAATAAAAGAAACTACCATTTCAGTATATTTATAATGTTGTATTCATATTTACATTTTTATTTGAATTTAAATATATTTTTTATGTTGATGGTAAAAAATATACCTTTAAAATGAATGTAAAATGAGCCTACAGAAGATTTAAGTTGTGAAAGTCATATAAAAAATAAAGTAGGAAGTAACTTCCAGCTTTGTCTGATAATTAAACCACGCAAGGTACTTCCGTTGAGCTACATTATTTATATCTACGTTAAGAATTTTCAGTATCTTGCTGTCTAGTTAATATACAGTTCACGTGAGGTTAGCGACTGTTACCTTCTCTTATAGTTATACAATTGTTTTACAACCATTTATATTATGGTCGTTAAATTTTATGAGAAATTTATGAGGCTTAAGTTTCTATTTTATTAACCGTCCATAAACAACTTATAGAACAGCTGGTAAAACATCTTAATTTTGTTTTGCATATAACAATTATATGTATATGTTAATTATATTTAATTATTGCATTCCTTCTGGGGTAAATGCATTTATTACACAAAAAAAAAAAAATGATTCATTTTAGAAGAAGAGAATAACTTTATAAAAAAAAGTAGAATTTAAATACTTGTTTATAAATAAATACTTTATAAAGACTTGTTAAATACTAAATGCCTGTTCTGCGGCATAGTGTTCAAAATAAAATTTTCTAGTCTAATTGTTCCTGAATTAGATTTTTAGTAAGAATCTAGAACACTTACATTAAGTAATCTTATACCGATCGTAAATAACTTATGTTTTGATTCATTTCTACTTACTAAGGTAATTTATTTACTATCCATATTTATTTATTAAGATCGATTCAACTTTAGATAAAAAATCAATTGTGCACTTAATAAAGTAGAATCGACGTGGTTTCTAAAAATAGGTTTGACTAGACCGGAAATGATTTTCACAAATGCTTGATAACATTTTCTTTTTTGTTATTTTCCTAGTATCGTTCACCGGAATACGACGTAGGATTTTATTATCATTATTATTATTATTATTGGCTAAACCGTAATCTGTTTTGGAGTAACATTGTCAAAAATTCTTCATATACGACTACGAATAAATTAAAATAATAAAATCTATTTAGTAAAATCTTTAAGTATTGCTTATGACTAGCTTATTTTTCTTTAAAACCTTTAATTCAATTCTGAAGAACATTTGATATAGACATTTTATGTAATAAATTTATTTTCTATTATTAACAGTATTAAAACACAATGAAAAATAAAGAATAAAAAGGTTTATTACATTAACAAGAAAACATTTTTAAGGTAAATAAATTAGGTCTTCATTTAGTATTTCATAAAAAAAATTATGAAATACTAATTATAGTTATAATGAAATACTTAATATAGGTAAAATGAGTCATTATTATTATTAGTTTTTTGTTTTAATTAGTTAAGAAACTAAATTCATGCCTTTAATTTTTAAACAATTTACCGAACGTGTGATTTTATCTTTTAAATGGATATTTTTGGGGTGATAATTTACATCATTTCATTTCAATTATACTGAATTTTATAAAGTGTCTTACTTTACCTATTATATAACTTTCTTATTATATAATAATTATACCTTTATATAACAATAGATTATACATACAATCTTTCATGTAATTAATATATATCATATAATTATAATTATACATTCATATATATTACACCTTCATAGGTTTATTATAATTTTTATAATAATTATATATTACAACCTTCCTTATTTTATGATAATTTAAACACATTTTATTTTAAGTTGATGTTTTCCTGTTAACATAAATTTAACAAGATCTTGCATTTTCTTATAATATATATTTTTAACCACAATATTTATTAAATATGGTTTAATAAATCTATTATTATACTGATAATTCGAATAAAATTTGTTTAATCTATAAAAGAAAAGTTATTTTAAGCGCTATTAACAACTTTATAACAAAATAAATCAAACAAAAAAGTCCGTTTTTCATTTAAATTTCCCTCTATATTACAATTTGTAAGGGTATCATTAAATATTCTCTGAAACGCCCATTAATTTTTAATTTTTCTTTTAAGCTTTTAATAATTATACATTAAATGCCTATAATGTATAATTAATAAAAATCACTAGTGTAAGTAAGACTGCATTTTCTTTTGTAAGCTGATTCTGGTTGCAAATTCTTGGGTTTTGATGATTTTTTTCTGGTAGTTTAATAACTAACAAATAAAAGAAATGAAAAATTTTTATTTTCATTTTAATAGGAATGGACCAATAGTTAATACTTATTTTAATATATTATATGGACGATTTGATCCTTTCTTGATACCAAATTATCTGAAAAGCTCTCTTTCTTAGGGATATTCTTTCAAAAATATACAGTAATTAAAATTAAAATCCATAGAATTCAAAAGACATTGCTTAAAGAATGCTTTAAGCGTAACTAATCCTGGTTGAGACCGTTTATTTTTTACCTTATTTGGTCCTATCTTACCGAGAAATGTTTAGGGAAAAAAATCAAACTCAAGGAACTTATACATAAAAATTATCACAAAAAATTATAATTAATTATTAAATTATATTTTTATAATTGAAATATTATAATATTTTAAATTTAAATAATTTGATTTTACTTTTTAATCATCAATTAAAAGTTTATATTTATCGATGATTATTCTATAACTCAAATGGCTACAGACCCAATCAAGTTGAAACAGTAGATTTTTTAGCAGTCTATGGCCAACTACTATTTTACTCTTAATAACTCTTTTTTTTCTGTTTAGCCTCTGAGACCACGGTAAGTTATTATTTCAGAGTGAGGATGATATATATGAATGTAAATGAAGTCTTGTACAGTCTCAGGTTGACCATTCCTGAAATGTGTGGTTAATTGAGACCTAACCACCAAAGAATGCTTTAGGCTGTGAGACAGATGGTGTCCCGCCAAGGACTATAAGTG
>JAAAKQ030050377.1:0-11626 GCA_010016005.3 Zanna intricata | reverse complement strand
ATACATATTGAATGCATTTAAAAAAATTAATGTATACGAAGCAAGAAGGCAGCTTTTTCTGAAAGTTTGCATTTTTTAAAATTAATAGGAACTGTATATATTGTTCCATTAAAAGGGAATAATTGAAAATCACTTAATCCTTTATCTTCCTATACAATTTGGTACGCGACTATAACTACTATTGAGTTTGCTTGTGCTTTTTCTGGAACTAACAAGTATCCTATGTCACATTACCACAAATCTAAGCGGTATTTAACGAAACAGAAAAACGTTTCAAAATGAATGAACTTCGGAGCAAACTGAACGATCAAAATACGAGATATAAATATAATATACAGTGGAAGTATCAACCCATCTTTTACAAGTCTCTTTAAAAATTTCCAATAAATACATCTATACTTTTCCGTTTAACTATTATTTGAAATAATTTATACTTTAAGCATATTATAACGATTAATTAAAATAAAGCCTTTAGTTGTTTTTATAACAATAAAATAATAAAAAACAATAAATAAATTAAAAAATGTTATAATAATAAAAAAAACCTAAATAATAAAATACAATTCATTATACATCGCATTACTTCTTAACAGTTCACTTCTTCAAAGTACCGTTTTAATTAAGTAAACAAAGTTTAATTGAATTTTTCAAGATGAAGTCGGAAATAAATACGACTATAATGAAAGAATTTTTAATTTAAAAATTACAGTAACTCAAAATTAAAGGCGGAAACGAAAATAACGGTATTTTTTTCAATTTCATTATTTGTCAATTCATACTTATTTTTATAGAAAACAATGATGGGTGTACGTTTAACTCTTCTTCTATTGTGAAAGTTTCCGATAAAGCTCCATAAATTTATTTCATAGAAACGCTGTCATGTCGTGCAATTTTACAACTTTTCTGACGAAAAGATGGAATCTTAGATATTATTCCCTTATTATAAAATTTACAACACAACTGAATATTAAATTTTATTTTTAAAAATAACTTACTTTTCTACAGCCTTAAGTCTTTTCAAATAACACACGATTTTTAATATAATGAAAGTAGTTAGTGTTTTTTTACTTCTTTAATTAATAATAAAATGTAGCATAACACGAAAAATGGTTCATAAAAAAAAAAAAAGAAGTAAATTGGTGCAATTGAATATTTTTTAAAGAATAAACTCAGTTTACTAATTCTGAAAAACTACGAATATGTAGGGATGAAATAAATTTAAAGCTATATTGAAAAAACTAACAAAAATATGCATATATAGAGTTCTGCACAAAATTTCATCAAAATCAATTTTTCCAGTCAAAAGTTATTAAGCTTCAAACGTACCAACACACATACACGTACGTATATATTTTATTCCACCCCATTTTTTCATGTGTTCAATGTTACTCTAAAATATATTTTTTGGGTCATCTGTACTCCAATATGTCTAGGAAGACAAAAATCGGTTAAAAAATATGCAATAAAGAAAAAGATAGCTTTTCTCAATTTTGGGGGCTAGAAATGCCAAGATAAGCATGCACGCATGTACTGAGCTTAATATAAAAAGGAGTTATGTTTCCAAAATTTTCCGAAAATTGATCCCCCCCAAAAAATGGACTCCACGCCTTGGAGATACTAACCCCAAAATTTAACAAAAAAAAAAATTGCTACCATATGTATGAGTTACTGCACAAAATTTCATCAAAATCAGTTTCTCCAATCATAAGTTATGAAGCGTCAAGCATGCTAACACACATACGTACGTATATACTTTACCACCCCCCCACTTTTTCTTCGTGTTTTGGAGTTTAAGGATCATGAAACGTTGAGAAATGCAAAAAAACCATTTTTTGACTGATTGCCCTACTTTCCTTCTTGTAACATAGCCCTAGAGTATGAAGTCAGGAAATCTAAACGAAATGGATTACAGGAATAGTAAAAGAAAAAGAGGTACATATGAATTATTTATCACGGATAAGGAATAAGTACAATATTATAGAATATTGTACTTAAATATAGAATATATTACGAAAATTATACAATGTCGAAGACAGACTATATACGCGACATAAAAGTAACTTGTTTATACACAAACATATAAAAAGTTATTAAGCCTCAAACATTCCAACACACGTACATACATAACGAAATTTTACATAATGTTCATAAACAAAAAATCATGAAAAATAAAATATCCATCGGAAAACAATCACAGCCTTTCTTACTACACACGAAAGGTTGTAGGGGGACTAATCACTGTTGATTTCTCCGAGAGTAATGATGTCTATTCAGCAGCCAACCCAAATTGTGAGTAAACAGAATACGGCCAAGTGATTCTAAAGCTTAAAGGAATAGACAACTGGAGGGTGGAAAAAGAAAAAGTTATAAGATAATCGATAATTTCCGATAAGGTTTTCATCGATTGTACGCAATTTAAACGTTGATTATTGTAAAACCGAAAGTCATTTCGATAAGAGACTGAATGATTAAGGGAGTGTATGAAGATTGGTACATATGTAGAATCTAGATCCATATTTAGACTACACTTCTATTCATAGATCCATATCAAGACTAGACTTCATTCACATCCATCCTCTGAAGTAATACCTTACTGTAATTCCGGAGGCTAAACAGATAAAAAGAGAGATCCATATTTGTATTTCTACAAGTACCCAACTAATACAGATAACGTAAGAAAAAAAAAACCGTGCATGAAGACCAAATTCCAGGTTTAAATTTTTATAACGTTAAGTATTAAAAAAAAAAAAAACCTGTGGAACTTCCTACTGTCAGATATAAAAAACAAGTTTAAAAAAGCCATTTATTAAATAGTTCAATTTCAATAAATCACCTAAAATCTGGATCGATCAAAATTTTTAAGTTTTACAGGATTATATTTTATAAATAATGTGAGAGTAAATTACCAAGAATAAAATCTTACCTTAAACATTATTTTATAGTACTTCTTATCTTGACACTAATTATACTATTTATGAAACGTTCACTCGAGTGGAAAGATAATACTCTGAAGCGTTCCTATGAAATGAAATCACAGCAACAACTGATCTCGCAAGTCGTACGGTACATGATACTTCGAAAACGAGATAAAACAAGTTAACTCATTACGATACAAAGATCACTCTTGTCTAGGCCGAACTGGTTTAAAAGTTAAAAAATGAGGCTATTGAAATAAATTAACATTAAAACCGAATGAATTTAAACTAGATAATTATTATTTGGAAGAAACTGCAAATGAACAGTCAGCTTTCACAGACACGTTCGATTCTTTAAGATCTATTTTTATTCACTAAATAGTGTAACTAAACTAACACCATTGGTCAGTACAACAAAAACTTCCGTTCAATTCTACTGTCGTACAAAAAAAAAAAAGAAGAAAAAACTAATAGGAAGAAAACCATAAATCCCTCCCACGTTTTGTCGTTAGTTCTTTGTTAAGTAGAAGCTGCGTGACTTACCTTTAAATGAAAAATACCCGTTTATAATTATTTAGTATTCAACCGAATCTCAAAAGGAAGTTATTTATAAAATATTCATACAATGACACAATACTGAAAATAGAATTAGTTTATAAATACGCATTAGAACAAATTTTACCAGTTTCAGCCATTATGTATTATAAAGTTTAAAATCTATTATCTACTTACATAAGCTAAGGAAAAACAGTAATATTCAACAAATTTACTGAAAGATGTGATAATTTATTAAAAATAAATTAAAAATTAATAATAAATTTAAATAAAAATTATTGCAAATTATAGGAATTTATTACATAAAACTATTCGAAAAAATTAACTTGCATATAAAAAAAAAAATTCAGTTTTCAAGTTTTTCCGAATTTATTTAAAAAGGATCTCTTGATCGCAGACCTTTTGTACAGCTATCAAACGTAAACACATTTTAGATTTAAAATATTTCTTTTTCTCTTTAGCCTCCGGAACTATCGTAAGGAATTACTTCAGAGGATGACATGTATATGAATGAAGTGTAATCTTGTAAATGAATGCGAATGAGAAGTGTAATCTTGCAGATGATTGTGAATGAAGTGTAGTCTTGTACTATCTCGGGTCGACCGTTCCTGAGATGTTTGGTTAATTGAAACTCAACCACCAAAGAACACCTATAACGACGATCTAGTATTCAAATCCGTATAAAATTAACTGTTTTCACTTGGATTTGAACTTTTGAACCATTAGATCAGACCAGCCCTCTCTTTATCTGTTTAGCTTCCGGAACTACCGTAAGGTATTACTTCAGAAGATGAATGAGGAAGATGTGTATGAATGTGAATGATGTGTAGTATTGTACAATCTCAGTTCGACCACTCCTGAGAAGTGTAGTTAATTGAACCCAACCATCAAAGAACACCAGTATCCACGATCTAGTCTTCAAATCCGTATAAAAATTTTTTCTTTACTAGGAATTGAACCTTAGATCAGACCAGCCCGGTGGGCTAAAATTGCACAGTAAGTAAAGGAGCCTGCTGAAATTGCTCGACCCCGTGTTTTGCCAAGTACCTCTGGATAAGTTGTGCTACACGGGATGGAGCGTTGAATTTTCATAAGCACGATGGTCATACCGACATTATTTTATTTTTTTTTAATATCTAGGCACGGTTCATTAAGGATATGTTCCTTAAGGGCCAACTGTTAATAAAGAGTACGACATAACTGTGGTATTTCTTCATCGGCAAAGGACTGTTTTCGGAAAATGGCTATTGGAAAATTATCACGACAACGCTCTAATCCAGCTCATGCGTTTTGATCTTTTCTAAGCTGAAAATTCCGTTCAAAGGAAAAATATCACCTGAAGACAGAGAAGAGATAAAAAAAAAAGAACCGAACCCAGTACGCACGGTACTAACTAAAAATTACTGAAACATTCTTCCAACAATGGGCATATCGCTAGGATAAATGCATTCATCTGATATTTTTTTAGAATACAAGAAATGTTATTATCCTTCTTTAAAAAAAAAAAAAAACCATTAAAATCATTTAAAATATAATTTCAAATTTTTTCCCTGATTCTTATTTTATAAACATTTAGGCATCAGTATAATTTTTAAGTAAAATGTGCAATAATCATAAAAATCGATCTTAAAAATATGTTTAGGTAATATAATCCAGCGATAGGAATGCAGTCGGTGCATCTTGAAACCAGAAAGTTAATCAGTAATTATTTCCTGGTATTATAACAAATATAAGCATATATTTTTACTTATATTCATAAAAATTCTAAAGCTGCATCTTAATTTTTTTTTTAAATGACAAAAATAAAAGAAATAAAAGTTAATTTATAATAAAATCAGACTACCTTATAGATTAAGTAACCTTAGAAACGACATTATTTTTCAGTCAAGAATAATAATATAGCTAACAAGGATAATATTACTCTCAAAGTTAATTTATGCATTAATTAATTTGATCACGGTTGATCACACACAACAACTTTTACGGATAAATTTAATTGAGAATGAAATAAGAAATAGGCAACTTGTATTCTGAAATAATATACGTATATATTGAACGCACTAACTGTCAAGGCAACAATATCCATGAATCGTTCCCTGGTTGGCTGCTGATAAACAGGATGAGAGACGGGTTATCAAAGGATTCTTCTTCTTCCCCTTCCTCCTTATAACTCTTGATACACCACACACACACACTTCTCATGATGTTCCAGCTCAGTGACCCAACAAACAAGCTTACTGTATTTCACTGTTTATTGATCATATGGAGTTAGTTCATTTTGAACAATCACACCAAACGACATAACTATATACATACATAATGAAAACATTTGACATTATTTAAAAATAGAAATTAAAAATTTATAAATATATAATAAAAAATTAATAATTTTATCAATAATGACTAAAAACCAAGTTAATAAAAACCTATAAATCTAAATCTTAAATAAAGCAATAACAATTTTATCGATAATGAGTTAAAAACAAAGTTAATTAAAAAAAACATATGAACCATTATTAAAAGGATAACTTTTTTACAGATTAAACCCTTTAATTTATAATCCATTTTAGTATTAAATTACAACGTTATGTAAAGATTTAATCATAATATTTAACAGAGAAAAAACCTAACGATTTTCATTAATATACAAATGAACAGAAAGTTTATTTACTAAAAAAAAATCACTTCGTCTATAATAAGAACTATTATAATTTAAAAAAAAAAAAAAACCTATTTTTAGGAAAGAATTTTTTTAATCCTTAACAGTGTTACTAATTGATTTGTTGACAGTGAATCTCACTCAACAATACTAATTATAACAGATTTTTAATGAAAAAATAAACATTACGGAGAAAAAAAAAAATTTAATAAGAAATATTTAAATTTTTATTATATTTTAAATGTAAAACTTACAAGCTCTTTGGCGGGGGGGGGAGAAATGATTACGACGTAAAGAAAGCACAGAATAACTACATACTAGAACCAATATGTTTACAAAAATAAACAACGGAAGTCAAATGTTCTTCAGGAGACCAAAGAAGAGATGTAAAGATAACAGAATAGGATCCGAGACATCTGGAAGCGACCCAGAACATGAACCGAGATCGACAACATTAAAGTAGAATATATTTTATCTGAATTTCTTTAATAAAATCAACAACTTCGTTTTCAGTTATTAAACAAAATCAAAATAAAAAAATCCTCATGTCACCTAAATAATGAGAATCATATGCGAATAATAAAATCGTTGTGCGGCGTGATACAGCCCTAGTACCAATTTCACCGTAAAAAAATACCTTTTAATTTTTATTAATGATAATAAAAATACTAACAATAAACAACAAAATTACATAAGCATATGTCTTTCAAACAACATTAAAGAAACTAATCCATCATAAACAAAACAGCTAACGCAGAATATAAGAAATCTATCGAATAGAAAACCCCAGTTAACTATAAAAACTACAATTCTCAACCTAGTTTAGCGGATTCACTGCTATATAAGAAGTTTACCTTGAAAGCCGGACATCATCATCATTTTATACTGTATCACCGATTTAATGCTTGCGCGTAACGTAAAGGATTTACTATTGAAACAAAGGCTACAGCGAAACGAAAATGTCCGACCATATATATCGAAGAAAATATCTATAACTCAATAAGCTTCAGAATAAACGATGGAATACTTTTCTAATAAGATTAACATATTAAAACTATCACATATATTTGGATTTTAGAATCGGACGAAGGGTATGATTATAACAGTATCGAATCGGCAATATCAAGCTATTAAAAAATAAATAGTATACATTAATGTGTATAAAGTTAAAAAAAAAAGTTCTACCCAATTTTAATTTCTACAGAATTATATATCAAATATTGTACAATGATTGAATGATTCCGAGGCCTAGCGTAACAAATATTAAATACATTCAGTATATATTATATTGAGGGAGCAACTTAAAACGAACCGCTACAGACTAAACATACTTATGACGAGTAATGTTTTATAAATGAAATTAAAAAAAGAAAATGTAGATTCAATTAAATTCTGCATTTATATTAGCAAAAGGTAAATATACATTTATAAAATTTTTACAAAGTTGTTGGAGGGTCCTGCGCAGCGATGCAATTACGTCCTCGAGTGATCATAGTCGTCGATTTCTTGTTAAAAGTGGCTTTCAGGTCACCGATAGTGTGGAGTTTTTATTAATAAACTCTCTCCTTCAAATAGTCCCGAAGTAAAAAATAGCAACTAGAGATTTGGAGAACTTTTGGCCTCGGCGGCCATTGCCGTGTGCTGAAAGTTTGTTCTTCTATAAAAGCTGCAAGAACGTTTGCTATTTATTCGTTTGTCGTGTGACCGTTGCTCCGAATCGTTGGAAGAAGCCGAACACTTTTTCATATTTTAAACTGAACTGTGCGTAGAATGCTTCGAAAATTGCATGCTTGCACAGTATATTTTTGTATTGAACGTCCGGCCAAAAATTATTGGCCCCGTTACACCATTATCAGAAACAGCACACCAAACAGCGATTTTTTCGTCGTGAAATTGACGCTCAAAATCTGGTGTTGTACAAATTATTATGCTCGGATAAATATAATCGTGTCTAGTCCGACATGAAATAATTAAGACGTTTCGGTCAGTCTGGTTCGTAAATTATTGCATAATTGTCACACGATACGATTTCAAATTTACATAAGTGAGAATTTTACGGTAAAATGTGTATAAACAGAGTTTTCCAACTAGAAGATTCTTCTTTGAATATCAACTAGGTCCTCTGGTGTCCTAACGGGATGTTGTCTGTTATACGTCTGAAACTGACCCTGCTGTATACCAATTTCAACCGATCCGTGTACGCTATTTTTTCTTAGGATACCGACATTAGGAGAATTTTCTGAGAATATTTTTGTTGAATCCTGACCGCACATAAGCTTTCACAATAACAACCCTTTCTTCGATTAAATAATCATTTTAGAAAAAAAACTGCAAAGAATAACGCTATACTCAATCATAAACAACTTACAATTAACACAGACGAGAGTAGTGACATTAGTAACAGCAAAGTGAACTTTGCTGTTTGAAGTTCAAGACGGCTCTGTTTAGTTTTAAATTGCTCTCTCGTTGTACGTACTACGTTCCGCTGACAATCTATCCTTAAAAGATCTAAACGCAGATCAAAAGCAACGCTTTCAACGTAATGGAATATAATTAATAACATTTAACAAGAAAGTTTTCAAATGAAAGAAGTTAAATATTGTTGAAGTTTATACTGTACTATGTAAATTTATCAAGTTCTAAAATAGAAAGGTATGCTGAACTGCATTTATAGATAAAAGCAAATTCGATATTACCAGGTAACAAGGTAAGTATTAGTTCTGGTAAGACGTCTCTCGATGTAAATCGATTTCTAATTTTAGATATCAGCTTATAAGCGGTATAAGAAGCCTGTTGTAATAATAGTAGCGAATTACTTAATATTTCTTTACATGCAACAAAAAAAAGGGCCATCTGGGTCGATAAACAAAGAGCCATTCACAAAATTAAGACTGGATTGCTTATGTCATTAGCATGAGATTAATAAGAACAAACATAGATTCCAGACGAAGATTTTAAAATATAAATTATTTTGGTAATTAAATTTTCAAACTTTTAACCTACAGTAAATAAGTTAAATTAAATTCGATGCATTTTCTTTTAAAAGCCTAATATAACTTTTTTCTATGCATCTTACAGCTACAAACCAATAAATAATGATTCATACAAATATTCAATTAAAATTTCCCGTTTAATTAATATTCAAATTTTACAAGTAAATTCAACTTATACTGTTATAATTTCAGCAGAACTGAAATATTTATTTCATAGTTTATTTCTTGTAACTGATATGTAAGCAAAATAATTCTTTCTCACAAATACTAATAAGAACAATTTCTTTAATCACTGGATTAATTCTGTATCGCGGAAAGTCTTTAAAAAATGTATAACTAAATTATTATCACAGTTAAAAAACTCTTTAATCTTAATTATAGTAAATTAAGATTAAATCTGTAGATTAAAAGCGAAAAAAAATTTACAACATTAATCTTAACAATAATCTTTTAATGAATGATTATTAACAATTACTAGGGAAAAATCTGATATAAAACAATGTTTCTGAATAATAAAAAGTCACTTTATATTTAAAAAAATAATAAAAGAAGAAATCCAGTTATAAGATTCTCCGGAAATTTACTGAAAATATTATTTTATTAAAATAATATTTACAGCCAATAATTTTTGCCGAATTGTTTAAATTTAAATATATAATTTATTTATATTATCTTACGCCAAATTAAATAGCCACATAATACAACTAATTCTTTATAAGTTCAGAATTAAATTAAAGTTAATTGAATATAAATATCAATACTTCTGCCCTTTTTATGTTCCGCCTCTTTTTGTGATCGGCGCGATCATTATTTTCAATAAACTGTTTTTACAAGATTATTTGTGTAGGAGTTTTATCATAAATGATTTTCAGAAATGATTTTTTATGTAAAATACAATTTACAAAGTATTTACAAAAACTGATCAAACCAGTCTAAAAAAATATTAAGACCTGAGTTGATTGTTAAATTAACCGTGGAAAATACTATTAATAAAAAGTGAAACCTGGAAGTAATTTTCACTTTTTGCAGTATATTCGTTGATATGATATATATAAAATTATACAAAGATATAAAAAAAGAGGTCGCCCAATATTTCCGTACTATGTTTCTAACATCAATACAAGAGGAAACCGTAAAACAGAAAAATAACATTTACATTTTATAGTTAGGAATTTACAGATCCAGATCGAATTTTGGTATATTAATTAAATTTATCAAATTTAAAAAAAATTATATTCTCTACGAAATAAATTCGAAAATTTAATATTTATAAGTTGCAAAACGGCGGCTATCTTACTTTTTCACTGCACGATAACTGAAGAACTACATCGTTTAAGTAAATGTTTATAAGTTAAAATATTAATCTTTTACATTGTGTTTCAAAACACAATGGCTAAGGAGGCGCTAGATCCATTTTATGGCATTAGGCGCGTTATCCATCCCGATTGGGGGCTGAATTTTAAGACTTTGCGGGTTCTATATAAAGATGTATGCTAGGCAATATTGTTGTATGCTGCACCTGTTTGGGCTCATCGGATGGTTAATAAGTGTTGTCGTGATATCCTATTGCGGGGCCAGCGTCTTATGCTCTTGGCGGTTATAGGACAATCTCGCGGGAGCCAGTCTCTGTGATAGCTGGTGTTAAGCCGTTGGACTTTCTTGCTGTTGAGCGCAAGGAGCGGTATGTTGCCAAGGAACCTGGTCTTCTAACCTCGGTCCGATTGCGTGAAATTGAGGACCAGGAATTCATTGCGCGGTGGGATGAGACCACTACGGGTCATATACCCATGACTTGTACTAAAAAAAAATGTAGTTTATTTGTTAAAAAATGTATAACTGAATTATTATCACAGTTAAAAACTCTTTAATCTTAAATATAGTAATTTAAGATTAGATATGTAGATTAAAAGCGAAAAAAAATTTACAACAATAATCTTTTAATGAATGATTATTAACAATTACTAGGGAAAAATCTGATATAAAACAATGTTTTTGAATAATAAAAAATCACGTCATATTTTTAAAAAAATAATAAGAGAGGAAATCCAGTAATAACATTCTCCGGAAATTTATTGAAAACATTAAATGCGCCAATAAGTGGGTATCCACCAATCGGCACATAACGCAGTTTCTTTCCGGGCATGGCGCTTTTCGACATAGCTTGGCTAGGTTTCGTCTTGTGGAATGAAGACTTTGCCCGGAATGTAGGGTTCCGGACAATGTTAGTCAGGCGTCTGTACCCGGTATGAGTTTGCGCGTGACATAGTGATTAGGAAACTTGAGAGATTGCTCTCTGGCCTTGATTTAAGGGTCAATTGGAAGACCCGGGTTGAACGGACAGTAGTTGCTAGCTTCCTGCGGACCACTGCGTCTTCCAGGGTTGCGAAAGGAGTGTAGAAGGTAGCAGCCCGGGGTGGCTAGGGTTCTGGCTTGTCCAGTTATGTGGCTGGACATAGGCGATTTTGGCGACGAGCCACGGTTATTTTCTAAATACTGAGTTTGCA
>JAAAKQ030050366.1:0-16295 GCA_010016005.3 Zanna intricata | reverse complement strand
ACCATTGATTTTAATTTCATCATCGATTCATTTTAATTTTCATCATTGATTTTAACTTTACACTATACTCAATCATGATTCTGTGTGATGGATTACTATTCTGCTATGATTTTATTTTACTAGTTTGTGACCATAATTAGATGTAATGTGTGACTTTATATGAAGGAAGGCTTGAAGTTAGAAGACCAGCTGTCAGTCCGTAAATTAATCTTCATTCAATGTGAATGCTAATGGCTGCGCAAAGTAGCACTTTCATCTGATTTCTGCTTTGATTTTATACTTCTCCCTTTTTTAAAATATATCTTTTGCTGGAATTTTGTTATGACATCTTTAGCTGGTGATATCCCACATGTACATACTACAGTGTAGAATAGTAAATAGAAAATATTAATAAAAAAAAAGAAGAAATTTCTGCTGTTCTATGAGGTATAGTTCAATTATTATAGGTTTATTTAATAAAGTTGATGTGCAAGGGAATGCATGTTATGAATTATGTTAAGTAATAATTATTTGTATAAATTTTTACTTTTTTTACACTTTCTTATATGATTAAATAAAATATGAAATAATAAAGTATTGAGTAAATTTATTACTATGTAATGTATTAAATTGTTTAGTGCTTTCAATGTCTATAGATCACCTTCAGAGTAATATTGTAAAATACTCATAAAAAATTAAAAGTTTTTAACATTGAAATAATATGTAAAAATAATTGGATAAAATATAATAAAATACAGGATTAAACTTTGTAAATTTAAGAAAAAGTTATTGAAATTAAAAAAAAACTTTCAGTTCTAATTAATCATCTATTTGCCTTTTTTAAAATTTGAACTCTGATATTGTTCTGAAACTATGTCCTAATTTCAAGAGGGTGGATGTGAGGTCATCAGTGGTGATGACTTTTGATGCAGGATGGTGAGAGAAATCTAAGTGATGTTTATCTCAAAATCTACATTGCACTTTAGCAACTAAAATGTTATTATTTTGTAATTTGATTGTATTATCCCACATCTTCTTTTACCATTTTTTTTCTAGGTTACTGGAAAATAAACTAAGTATTTTCCTTTTTTTTTCGTGAAAGGATGAGAATTAAAAGTATAAACATTTAAACTGATAAAAAGTATTAGAAGTATATATTCAAAGAAGTGAACTGGTTTCACAAAATTAAAAAAATTAATGTGGATAATCAAATTTTTCAAAATTGTACATTTTTAAAAGTTAATTGGATTTTATTCCTGTCAAAATGAGATGATGACCCAATTCTAAAAGATCAAATAATTTAATGTTAATAACCATATATGCTTTCTGGTTACTAATCGGTTCAATAAAAATAATCTTCTGTTTGTTGACTCAGAAATCAATTTCTTGTCAACATATTTACTCCAGTCTCAATTTACGACAATTTAAGAATCGTTTCATTCTAATTCAACTGAGGTATCTTTTCTAAAATGCTAATTTATAAACTTTTAATTCAACAAAATTTAAACACTATTTCAGGTTTTTTGGATTTTAATTGTCTATTACCTCATATTTAATATTTTCTGTATTTTTTATGTCAAATTTGTGAGATTTGGTCATCCCTTGTAAACTTCCTTTAGCAAAACTAACTTATGTTATATGAACAAAACAACTTCATCAAAGGGCTTCAGTTTATCGGAAACATTACGAAAGCAATCCATTTATTCAGTTTTCACTTTCAGCATGATTCTGCAGTTTGTGACATTAAACGACAGGCCTACCAATTTGACTGAGAGGCAGCTTTAGTTTAAAGCTCATTCATCGCAAGAAAGTTCCATGAAAAGAACTCTTTAGATTATCTAGCTTATGGTGAGCTGTAATACACCGGATTGATCTAGTGGTTAACTCGTCATTGCAAATCAGCTGATTTCAAAGTCGAGAGTTCTAAGGTTCAAGTCCTACTAAAGGGAGTTAGTTTGATATGGATTTGAATACTAGATTGTGGATACTGGTATTCTTTGGTGGTCGGATTTCAGTTAACCACACATTTCAGGAATGGTCTACCTGAGACTGTACAAGACTACACTTCATTTATATTCATACAATTTATCCTCATTCATCATCTGAAGTAATACCTTACTGTTAAACAGAAAAAGAGAGAGATTATATTGTGATGGTGGGCAGTGGGTCTTAATATTGGAAATGTAACTGTAGCGATTAAGGTGAAAGTGAATGTAGATGCACAAATAAAGGGTTACTGGAGGTACACAGTGGGATGATTAATTTATGTTTTATTGTGTATTTGACTTCACTGATGTCTAATTCTATCTGCTGTAATTCTTCATGATTTCCTTAGGAACTCCTCTTTTGTTATGCTAAAGATGATACTTTAAAATTATCAAGTATTGTTGTTGATGACTACTACAACAACACTACTTCTGTGAATCTATCGTTTATTTACCGAATGATTTAAGAGATTGTAGTGAAATGAAATCTTGATAATTTGGGTTTTATTATAGTACACGTGTAGCTTAGTTGAATAGTTGGATTGAAGATGAATGAAAGTTGTGAAATTTTATTTGCTATTGCACTAAAAGGTTATATAATTAAAAAAAATTGTTTTACTAGTTTTTACAGTTTATATACACCTTGTAAATATAACCCTGGAAAAAAAAATGAAGGAAGCGATGAATATTTTAAATTCCATTCTTTTTTATTTTTATTAACATTAGAAGAAAATTGCAAAAAAGATGTGTTTTGATTTATAGCTTAGTCAGAGTTTGATTCATAGAAGATGCATTAAGTTTAAATTTATTTTGAGTTCTGGAAAATATTGTTTTGCAGCAAAGAGGATTAAATTTAATGATAAGGAGTTTAATCCTCCTGTAGAAATGATGGTGAATGATTTCGATGATGAGAGAACTTTAGATGAAGAAGAAGCACTGGAAACTACAGAGGATCCACAGGCAGAACTTACTAGTTTACAGAAGGTACTTCCATCCCACCCTTCTCTTTTTATTTGAGATTTTATATTCACAATCATTTGGTTTTTTTTTTTTTTTTTTTTTTTTTTTTTTTTTTAATGTTTTATACTTTTATATATGTATGTATGTATGCATGAAAGTGTGTGTGCATGCCAATGAAGAGTTATTTTTGTATAAAATGATCTTAAACATTTTGCTTTATTTTCACATTCTTTTTATTTAGTAAAATTTCCTTGTATAATGGTTTTTCAAAGATTTATTTAATGTATTATTATTACATAATTGCCTATTCTTATTAGAATATGTCTGTGGGTAGATTTACAAATGTACCGCCTATAGGCTGAACCAAATCACCGCCTATGCTATATTTCTTACAAAACTAAAAATAGGTAATAAAATGAGGAATACTTTGTATTCCTTATTTATAAGTTGATACTCCGTTTTTAATGGGCCACAGAAAACATTTCTGCCTTCGAAAATTTGTCGCCATAAGCTATAGCCTAGCTAGCCTATTTATAAATCTGCCACATTCTGTGGGTCTTTGACTGTTGGATCATGAAAACTAAAATAAAATGTGTATCTTAAGAGATGGTAATATTCTTTCTGTTTTCAAGCACCATTGTTTAACAATTCTGTTATAACTTTTTTTTTTTGTTAGTTTCTCTTTGCAATCATTTTTCTGTATTTTAGAAACCAAGAGAAAATTAAGAGTTGTTTTTATGTTTTTTGTGAAATGATTTTATATGTTAAAAATTTGTTTTATGATGCTATTTCTCTTTTAAGACAAATGAAACTGATTTTTGTAAACTACTATTAAATACTGTCTATATATCCAGACAAAATAGTAATATAACTTGTCATTCTCTCGATGCCATTCATGTTTATCAAATTTACAAATATACCATTATTTTGATTTTAAACATCTACTGTTAATTATTTATGGTTTATTTATATATATATATATATTCAATGTAATTATGTTTTTATGATAAAAAAAAAGCACAGAAAGTAATATATTTTAAATAAAATGAATTTTATTTTCCCATATCCTATTTTATGAGGTTTAAAATTTGCAATAGATTGCAATAGAAATGGATAGGTTAAATGTAGATGAAGTAGGAATTAGCAAAGTTCGGTGGGAAGAGGAAAACGACTTTTGGTTTTGTGATTTTAGAATTATTAACTCGACTTCAAATAAAGGGCAGGCAGGAGTAGGTTTTGTAATGAACAGAAGAAAGGGAAGAAACTACAGTATTTAAAGATACATAGTGATAGAATCATTATAATGATAAAATCAAAACCTAAGCCAATAACGATTGTTAACGTCTATGTATTTACAAGTGCCGATGATGATAATGAGGTAGAGTGTGTATATGAAGAAATTGACAAAGCAATTAAACATATAAAAGGGGATGAAAGTTTAATAATATTTGGAGATTAGACTGTAAACAATGGAAAAGGCAAGGAAGGAAATATTGTAGGTTAATGAAGGCTGGGCAAAAGGAATGAAAGAGGAGACCAACTTATTGAGTTGTGCAAAAAGTATAATCTAGTAATTAAATCAATTCTCAGTTTAAAAATCATAATAGAAGATTATACATATGGAAAAAGCCAGGTGATACTGCAAGGTATGAGATATATTATATCGTAGTTAAACAAAGATTTAGAAATCAACTCGTTGACTGCAAAGCTTATCGTGGAGCAGGCATTGATAGCGATCATAATGTAGTTATAATAAATGTAGATTGAGGTTTAAAAACCTGAATAAAAGGTATCAGATGGATCGGTGGAATTTAGTGAAGCTTGAGGAAGAGAATATAAAGAAGATTTTTGAATAGGACATCGTAAGAGGTCTGATTAAAAACGATAAGATATAAAATATAGAAGAAGAATGGGAGAGTGTTAAAAATGAAATTCTTAAATCAGCAGAAGCGAACTGAGGTGGAACAAAGAGAACTGGTAGAAAATCTTGAATATCAGGGGATATATTGCAACTGATGGATGAACGTAAAAAATATAAGAATGCTAGTGATGAAAAAGGTAAAAGAAACTATCGACAATTAAGAAATACTATAAACAGGAAGTGCAAATTAGCGAAAGAAGAGTGGATTAAAGAAAAGTGTTCAGAAGTAGAAAGAGAAATGATCATTGGTAAAATAGATGGAGCATACAGGAAAGTTAAGTACAATTTTGTGTACATAAATTAAAATCTTATAATAATAAACTATGATAGTACACCGATTTATAATATGAAAGAAAAGGTCGATAGATGGGTGGAATATAATTGAAGAGCTATAAGGAGGAAATTAATTAGAAACTGGTGTTATATTGGAAGAAGAGGAATGATTTCCTCTTCTTCTCTTCTTTGATAAAAGGGGAGATACAATACTGAGACCTTAATTTGAGACAGAATTAAAAGATTTGTATACCAGAAAGTCTCCTGAGATAAGACGGAATACCTGCAGAATTGCTGCGCAGTGCAGATGAGAAAGTGATAGATTATATAAACTGTTGTGCAATTTTTGTAAAAAAAGAGGAAGTTCTATCAGACTTCAAAAATAGTGTTATTGTCATGATACTAAAGAAAGCAGGAGCAGATAAATGTGAAGAATACAGAACAATTAGCTTAACTACTCGCACATCAAAAATCTTAATTAGAATTCTGTATAAAAGAATTAAGAGGGAGTGGAAGAAGTGTTAGAGAAGACCTGTTCAGTTTCAGGAAAAGTATAGTGATAAGGGAAGCAACTCTAGTGTTCAGATTAATAGTTGAAGAAAGATTAAAGAAAAATAACCCAGCATACTTGGCATTTATAGAGAGAAGGCATTTGATAACATAGACTGGAATAAAATGTTCAGGATTTTAAAAAATTTAGGGTTCAAGAATAGAGATATAAAAACAATTGCTAGCATTTACAGGAACCAAACTGCTACAGTAATAATTGAAGAACATAAGTAAAGAAGCCATAATAAAAAAAGGAGTCCAATAATGATGTTCCCTATCCCTGTTACCGTTTAATCTTTACATAGAACTAACAGTTAATGATGTTAAAGAATAATTTAGATTCGGAGTAACAGTGTAAAGTGAAAAGATAAAGATGCTATGATTTGCGGTTGATATAGTAATTCTAGCAGAGAGTAAAAAAAATTTATAAGAAACATTCAATGGCATGGATGAAGTCCTTTATAAGAACTACGGCATGAAAATAAACAAGAACAAAACAAAAGTAGTAATGAAATCTAGTAGAAATAATGTAGATGGACCTCTGTATATAAAAATAGGAAGGACTTACTTAAAAATGGGACATACAGACGTAAAAGAATTTTGTTATTTGGGAAGTAGAATTACTAAAGATGGTTGAAGCAGGAGTTATATTGCTCCCAAATGCTGAATAGCATAGGCAAAACAAGCTTTAAGTCAAAAATATAATTCTCTTATGTCAAAAATTAGTTTAAATGTTAAGAAAACATTTTATTTTTGAAAGTATATGTTTGGAGCACAGCTTTATATGGAAGTGAAACTTGGATGATTGGAGTACCTGAGAAGAAAAAGATTAGAAGCTTTTGAAATATGGTGCTATAGGAGAATGTTAAAAATCAGATTGGTGGATAAAATGACAAATAAAGAGGTGTTGCAGCAAACTGATGAAGAAAGAAACATTTGGAAAATATAGTTAAAAGAAAGACAGATTTATAGGCCATGTATTAAGGCATCCTGGAATAGCCGCTTTAATATTGGAGGGACAGGTAGATGGGAAAATTTTGCAGGCAGGCAATGTTTGGGATTTGTAAAAGAAATTGTTAGGGATGTAGGATGTCGGGTATATACTGAAATGAAACGACTAGCACTAGATAGAGAATCTTGGAGAGCTGCTTCAAACCACTCAAAAGACAAAAAGGAAAAAAAAAATAAAAAATAGATATGATAATGAAGTGATAATGAAGATGATGGGAATGTGAAGGATTAGACAAAGGTAATTAACTAGTTAATTACCTAGAGAGATCTATAAAGCAGTATTTCTCTGAAGTGTGTTCAAATTTATTCTCACTGATTTTAAAAAGTTTTTGTATGAAAAACTAATCTTAATTTATAATGCTGGCCTCCGTAGCTGAGTGGTAGTGTCTCTGCCTTTCATCCGGAGGTCCTGGGTTCAAATCCCGATCAGGCATGGCATTTTTCACACATGCTACAATTTGTTCATTTCATCCTCTGAAGATATAACCTAACGGTGGTTCTGGAGGTAAAAAAAAAAAATTAATTTATATTAAATTAAAATCATGTATAAAACATGTCTAGTTCTTCCACTGTTTATAAAGCAATTTTTTAATTTTTAGTCAACTTTTGCATAACTTTTGATTCTTATACTGGATGTGAAACCAGAGAGTAGAAATATTATACAATAGAACAGCTTTTAGATTCTGTGTACTGTACTTTTCATATTATATCAATCAACAGAAGTAATTTTTCACTGATTCAATTAAAATTGAAACACCATGATTGAAGTATTGCCAGCCTCCATGGCGCGAGTGGTAGCGACTCTGCCTATCATCCGGAGGTCCCGGGTTCGAATCCTGGTCAGCCATGGCATTTTTCACACACGCTACAATTCATTCATCTCATCCTCTGAAGATATATACCTTAACGGTGGTTCTGGAGGTTAAACAAAAAAAAAAAATGATTGAAGTATTAAATTTTCAAAAACATTTGCAGTATTTATAGCAAAACAAAAAAAAATGTAAGTGAGCATATTTGCATTTTGTTTTTATTATACACACATGCACGCATGCATGAACAGATGGTTGGATTGGCAGACAGGCCTGTGATATTTTTCCATTATAAAGAAATCTTATTAAAAGGAGAGTCATTATGTAGGTGATATTAAAGGTGGAAATGACGTCTTATTTCAAAACTGAAGGATAACATGGAGTAAAAATAAGTGTAAATCTACATAATTAAAAAAATTATTATTTTTATGATGTGTTTGAGATTTTTGTTTGCCATCTTAGATCCGCCACATTGAATCAAACTTTTTTTTTTAATATTAAGGTGGACATATCATACATGACTTCAATGAAAAGTTTTATGAGAAAAATACTGGTAAAAACTGTTTCTTGATGAATGTTTTCGTTTTCAGGCTACAAGCAAAGTTCAAAGTTACAAAAACAAAAAAAATAACTGTAGTAATAAAACAACCTGTTGTGTTTTTTTTATTTTGTATTTCTTTCAGAATTACATCCAGTAACAAACTTTACACAGTTAATTTTTGAATTAATACCCAAAAGTAATAACAGCCTTTACAATAATAAATAACACTAATAACAATAATAATAATAATTTTAATAATACACAATAAAATTAGTTATTATAAATTAAATTTCTAGGTTAACTGATATTATTTACTTTATCAGAATATTTAATTTAAAAATTTAGCTGAATTTTTTCAGTCCTAAATTACTTAATAAATTTTTTAAAGATTGAAGAGGTTGAATTAAGTTTTTTTTTCTAAATTGCACTCTGATTGAATGTCGTTTCTTCTTAAGAATTTCATTGTATCTGTTATCAGTGTTTGAACTAAAGCTTGATTTATTACAGCTGTCACAATTCATAACTTGATGGCTAAAGGCACAAAGGGAGTTAAAAAGACAGAAAGAAAATCAAAATTCATTGAAAATTTCGTACGATTCCAAAATTTTCTGAAAGCTCACCATTTCGTAAAGAATCAAATAAAACAAAAAATAATAATAATAATAATAAATTGAAAAAAA
This sequence comes from Zanna intricata, assembly GCA_010016005.3. Taxonomy (NCBI): domain Eukaryota; kingdom Metazoa; phylum Arthropoda; class Insecta; order Hemiptera; family Fulgoridae; genus Zanna; species Zanna intricata. The sequence goes on along the minus strand of JAAAKQ030050366.1, from coordinate 7,587 downwards.
TACTAACTCAGTTACAAAAGAATTGTAACCATAAGTGGTTGCATAAACAACCACTACTGCCTGATTAGAGTTGTTGACATACGGTCAGTTCTTGTGAATAACAAAGTTGTTTCAGGGTATATATTTTAGATAGTAACTCCAAATTATAATAATCTTAACTATGAATTTGTTAATATTAACTGTTTAACTGTACTGTCTGCAGTTCATTTAACCATGTTGAGGTACCTGAACATCTAGAGTGGATTAGCAAAGATTCCCAATTTTTAAATTTTTGTTTAAGAAAGAAATTAAAGTTATTGTTTATCTTATATAAAAAAAAACAAAAAAAACATTATTTTATATTTCTATCTAAATTACTTTTAATAATATGGTTTATAAAATAGGTGTTTATTATTTTGTCCCTTTCCTTGGAACAATATTGCAGTTTTCATTTGTTTGTTTTTTATGAGTCATTAGCTACTATAGTCATAAGTTGTTAAAAATTCAAAAAGTGAACAGTACCCAGTTGACAAGTGGCAACCGGTCTGTTATATGCAACTTAACTGGCATTTTACTTTACTTCAGTCCCTTCAATTTCCAGGATATTTCTTCCCAAGACATTCCAGCTGTCATGGGACCATTTAGTTACAAGTAGCATCATTTACTGTCTTACCCACTCCAGCTTTTGTTATTTTTTTAATATAAGTTCCAAAATTTTTTGTCTTGCTCAATTTAAGATGTTAATTACCAAATCAAGAAGCAGTTAATCAATAAATGGTAAAATTGAGAAAATGATTATAGTTTTTTTTTTATATTAATAACTATTTTACCAAGAAGCTATTAATCATTAAGTGGTAAATCTTAAAAAATATTATATTTTTTACACATTTAACTGATAGTGGAAAATTTTTTATTAATTTACTTGCAGTTTATCTGTAGGAGGAGTAGCTATTTAATCTATTTAAAACTGTATAGTATAGTTGTATTTTAACAAAAAGAAACTTAAATCAAAGAAAATAGTAAGCAATTTTTTAAGAAGTGTATATTATAATTAAAAATAATTGAATAATTTTTTTTTTTTAATTTACTTCCTCACATTATTTAAAGAATATTATTTTGATATTAACGTTTTATGTAATATTATAATGTTATAGGAAGGTGATATGCCTCTAGAAGAATTATTGGCATTATATGGATATACAGATGCTAGTGAAGAAAATGAATCAAACTCTTCTGAACGTGGAGAAGTAGAATTAGAATGTAAAGAAACAGAAAAAAAAATGCTTGAGGATTCCAAGAGCATTAAAAAAAATGACATTGAAGAGGGTGATGAAGAAGAAGAAGAAGAGGAAGAAGAAGAAGAAGATGATGATGATGAAGATGATGGTAATAAAAGTGAACCATCAAAATTAAGTCAACTTTATGAAGATATTCCTCCTGATAAAGCAGTGCCTTCTGCTAGCTCTCGACCCCTCAGATGTGAGTCAAAATCACTTGTTCTAGCTTTTCTGGTGTTACTTATTATTGTCAGCCTTAGAATAAACTCATAAACACACACACACACAAACATCAGGCAATGAACATTGCCTGATGTGTGTGCTTTGAAAAAGTTTTTTTTTTAATATTTTGAACTAATATTCTATAGGAAAGTTAGATAGATCCCTAAATTTACATACTAGTTAAATGTTTGTTTATTGTTAGTCTGTTTGCTGTTTATTACTTACCTCTGTTTTTCAAATTATATAGTTGATTTTCTGAGAACAATGTTTTGAGATTTGATTTTATTACACACAGCTAGCAGCAGTAGAAACCCAACAACATCCAGGTAGTTGGTTATTGCTTCAACTTCAACTGAATGAGAACTTTTATTAAATTGTAAATTTTGTAAATTTTTAATTTTATTTGTTTGTATAGAACAATTCTTTTTTTAAATGATGTATCCAGGAGAAAAGTGATAAAAATTAATTTTAGTGAAAACCAATGTAAGATGAAGTAAAACGTGATAGATTTATGCATTTCATTTAAATAGCCACTGAGAGAGGTAAAAAGGGGGGAAAATAGCGGTCAATATCTGGAGAGAAAGGGAGACCGCATGTTCAGCCTGCCACCAGAGGTGGCTTGGTGACACAAACTTGGTGAAATGTTGATATGCTACCGTGCTCACAGTTGCAACCTTTGTTGTTGCGTGCTTCTGAATCCATCTTATGATTGATTCACATTAAGCTATTGTACTTATGTGTCTAATGAGTCATCATGTAGATTAGTGTGATGTATAAATGGTGAATAACAGCAGGTTAATTTTAATTCAGTTTAGTGTTTTCAGTGATTATTAATTATTGTAGTGTAGAAAATTATCATAAGAGCTCTGAAATTTATGTTTTGACTTGGAAAAATCCCAAACAATAATTTCTACATGTGATAGATTTCTCTGTGATCAGTCTACTGTCTGCCTCCAAGTGCCGGTTACCATCAAGGTATTCTAATGGTGAGGTGTTAAATGGTAAAGTAGTAAGCCAGCATGTTTAAATCGTTAAAAGAGAGAGGTGTGCAGAAGTCTGAAAACAGATTCAGATTTTTCCCTTTCTATTAATTTAGTATGTTCTGACTTGCAAAATATATTCAATACGTGCAGAATACTTATGAAAGTAAACCGCTTAATGTATTTTGTGATTATAAATTTTATAATTTTTTCTTTAGCTGTTTTATTTACTCTGGTTTTTGGTGTTCCAATATGTATAAAGCAGTTGATGAAACATAACTTACTTTTGCAACTATATGTTTACTATAACAATCACAAAACCGCTGATAAGATTTCGGTTACTTTGACCAGATTTTAAAGCAGATTGTTAATTTATCGATAAATTGGGAAATTTCATTGAATTTATTATTGTAAACTATTTTCAACTTATATCCGAAAGAAAATAGCTTTTTAAGAAAGTAAATAAAAGTGACTAAATTTTTATGTACATGTAATTGGTTATTTTTTTTCCCTTATTACTTAATGTAGCACTTGTATTTTAATAAATTGTGTAATGACTTAGGATGAAATGCTGTGAAAAGTAAGTGGTCTTTCTTTAGTCAGCATTCTCTATACAATAGATCTTGGTAGTGAAGTTAGTTATTTTTTGGCACTGTTTAGCAATTTGGTCATGATTAGTGTGATATTTTTGTTTTCTTTTTTGTCTGATTTTTTAGCAGTGTCGAGACCTCAAAGTGAAGAAGAAGAAGAGGATTATGATTATAGTCCGGATGAAGAGGAATGGAAAAAGGTAAAACTCTTTTTTACTGTAATTTTTTTTTTTGCTTTTTATATCCATATAAGCACACAATGTATACATTATGATTATTGTAAAGTTCAGTCATATAATTAAATTATTGTTTATGTTGGCTGTTCTATTTAATAGCATTATCGAAAAAAATTTCATTGTTTCTTTTGATTATGTTCATTCATCTAGTTTGTACTAGCTTTTAAATAGTATTAGTTATAATTACTATAGACTATCTTGTGTAATTAAATGCTTTCTTCATCTATTCTCTTATTAATGAAGTAACACATTTAGTCAGTTATGTAAAAAAAAAAAAAAAAAGTAGCAAACAGAATTTTATAAAGTAGAATGATGTAGTCATCACTGATTTACGTTCATGTTACATTTGAGGAAAACAAATTTCAAATTTGAAGATTAGATTTCTGATATCCATATCACCTCATTCAGAAAAATATATTTCTTATTCACTTATTTGTAATTACTTTTGAAATAATATGAAATGCATTATATTAATAATATTACGGCATAAAGAATCTACTATATTTACTAACCTTTTTTTTTTTCTTTATAGATGTCTGCCACATTTGATTGCTAATCCTTGTTATCTTTCTATAATCGGTTTTGATTATATAGTTCTAAAAAACTTACAAAGATATATATATAAATAACATTTAAAATTTATTTTTTATTCTGTTTATTTACCTTCATTTTTTCTCTTATAATTCCTTACTCTTGTCTTTAAGTTTATCAGCAAAGTGTATGATTCTGTTCAATCATACTGTTCATTCATATGTGTTTATTGTATGCAATTACTTTGTTTTATTTTTCTTAACTATTAAAATATTTGTTTTTCTGTGTTCCAACTAAAATGAACATTCAATTTTAGCTTCAGAATTTTTGTGAATTATTTTTTAATTTTCTTTTTAATCCTAATTAACAATTATTAATCCTTTAGAATTGTTGAGTTTGTCTCTGTGTCTCTCCATAATAATATTAATAACAATGCTTAACTGCTATGTAAACTGGACCCTGTTTGAAGATTAAATTTAAATGAGGCAAACTTTAATTTTTAACTTAGGAGACTAGCAATTAATTGGTTTAAATACCCAAGAAAATGTCTAGAGAGTATGATAAATCACATATCTGATAGATGACTGAGATTCCCTCATCCAGTCAAGTGATATTTAAGGAGGATTCTATTTTTCTTTACTGGATGGATGTTTACTGGTTGGATGAGATTTGTGTATTATTTTTCTCTGGTGGATTGATATCTTATGTTGAGTCTGTCATCAATTCTTACTCATTATTTTTGATGTTAGGCCTTTCATTGGAATTGTTTTTTATATATTTGGAGATCTGTCTTGTGGGTGCTGTGGAATTTACAAGCTGATAGGAAGGTTTGTACACTTGCAGTTACAGAATTGGACAGACTTATATTAATCTGTATCATAGGTTAATTTTGAAAATGCATGATAATCCTTATGGTGGAAGTGTCTTGTACAATATATTTATGTTCTCTTCCTCTCCCTACAACTCCTCATCCATTAATAATAATAATACTGGGTGTGCAGGAAGTCCCTTTACACTGTAATAAATTTACCTTAATTGAGCTCTACAAATTCTCACTGCCAGTTCTCACCACTGATATCGCTCACTGCTACTGGAGAAGGTGGTGAAAGGGTGCTACTGGTGGGGTGGTGCTACTGGAGAAGGATAAGGTGGTCGGGATTGTCAGATTGTGGTGGGGAGTGTGTTAATTCATAGTGGGATGATCTTAGTTAAAGTGAATGTGAAACAATGGCGGATACAAGTGCTTCACTGTTGAAGGGGGTTGGTTAGCTTGTGTGGGTCCATGAATGTCCACACTGGTAAAATATTGGAGAATATTATGAATGATGTCTTTGTGTGTTTTGTGAAATCGTCACCATCACAGCATATGTTACTGATATGGGAGAAGAAGGCTTTTGTAACAGGAAGTGTTCTTGATATTCCATGCAGTAGGAGGCTGAGCATTCGAGTTGAGACATATACTGCTGTGGAGGTATTGATTCAGTGATAACCGATGAAATCAATGTGTAGATGTTTGCAGAATTAGTCATTACATGATCGACAATATGAGATCATATGCAGAAGGACTTGAAAGTTAAATGTTTTCGTCCAGTTGCAGTTAATGAGTTTAGTGACAATGACCTTGATCGATGTGTTTATGCATATCAGTTATTACTTGAATGCTTTTCGAGTGCAAACAATAAAAAGAACTTCATGTTCTCAGACAAGTTTGTGATTGTCAAAGCTGTTGTAACTGAAATGGTTTTTTCTCTACAAAAGTCAGTACTTCCTTTTTTGGGGAAATCAAACACCATTAGCCTCTTGTTATGATTTGGGTTAGGATGGCAGCTGAACATCTCCTTGATTCTTATTTTTTTGATGGCACAGTTAATCCATACAGAATTATCTGATAATTATCGACGAGTAGTTGCTTCCAGAATTAACAACAAAAGGGATAGCTGACATCATTACGTTTCAGCAAGATATTGCTCCAGTGCATTTTGTTTTGAATGTTTGCAGATGCCTTAATGATATTTTTTTCCGAATCGCTGGATTGGAGGTGGGTCAGAAAAGTTACCAGCTTCATTGCCTTGCCCAACAAGAAGCCCTGACCTCACCGTACCTGACAATGTACTCTGGAGTTTTGTAAAATAAGAGATCCAAAAATGCAAATACATCAACAATGAGCAGCTGCAAGAGGCTGTTTGGTCAAAATTTTAAATTATCATGCTTGATATGATGTGGATGAACAACCGGACATGGAGGCGCTGTGCTTTGAACATGGTGGAACCCACACAGACATTTTAGATTCATAACAGGTAAGCTACACCTATCCTAATAATTTCATAACTAGAATAAAGGGACTTCCTCTCCATCCTGTATTACTCATGGGTGAAGTGTTGAATAAAACCTTGCCTCCTATTCCTTAAATAATCCGATAATGTAATCTGGTAATTGTTATTGCAACCTAATCTACATAAAATGGAATTGATGAATTCTTTCAAATCATTTTAATCAACTGCAGTTTATATAGTTTTAACTAACATACTAAATGTTATTTTAGCTTTTTTTATCAATATTGAAAGGTTGGTGTAACCAGCCATAGTTGAAGGAAGAATGTTAGTGTTGAGTCATACTCAACACCTCCTGTGGCTTTAACATAATGTTTGTGAGTAAAGCACATTTTAGTTTAAAGGTGGCTTCTTAAGTGAATATGGACTTGAGTTTTTTCTGGTCGATTAGTTAAATGATGTTTTTTATTTCACAGTTTGGGATATGCTTGAAACTGGATTTAGTTAATCTTTTGTTTGCATTTTTTTTTTAAAGACCATAATGGTTGGGAGTGAATATCAAGCTGTTATTCCTGAAGGTCTCTGTAGGTATGATGATGCTTTGCCGTATGAAAATGAAGATAAATTACTCTGGGACCCAAGTTTATTGTCTGAACAAGAAATTGAATTATACTTAGTGAAAGCCCAAGAACCATTAGCTATTAGTACATCTCATGCTGCTAGTAATTTGGTGGCTAATACGCATATTAGAGATGATGAACAGGTACAATTTTTATTTCTTTTTTTTATGAATTTACAATTTAAAATTATTTGAACTGTGATGTATATATAAATAGTACTGATTGAAAATAAAAGCCTAGTTAACCTGTAATCGTAAAAATATTACAATGCAAACACATGTTAATTATCATTATATGAATGTATCTATGCTGTCTCACTTAAGTCTACACCTTTCCGTTCATTCTGAAGAATAAAGTGAATCATTATATGATAGATTGGACACAAGCCACTGTGTAGCAGACAAAACCTAGAAGGATTTAAATTAACATATTTTAGAATGGTTAATATTGCATGGTCTGTTGCTGGTTTGAATGGATTGTATCACTTGTAATATTAATAAAAAATTAATTGTAATATTAAACCACAACTGATATGGTAAGTAAGAAAGAGCTTTAATAGTTGTCTACACCACAATTTGATTATACACAGAGAAATAAATTATTGAACATTGAACACAATGAAAAATTACATGAGTGATTTTTTTTACTCACAATACATACCTGACCCACTGAATTCTCATGGCACAATGTCCCAACTAACATTCTATGTATGTAAAACTATACTATAAATGATATTTACTGTATATACATGAAAGAAATATAACCCCCCCACCTAGCACTCACATCACCCACATGATTCACACAGACACACACACACACACACATACACACACACACACACACACACACACACACACACACACACACACACACACACACACA